>CM041814.1:24039785-24227285 GCA_023376895.1 Aspiorhynchus laticeps
AAGCTTTTGGCGTTAAAACTTTTAAATATGCATCTACAAATATATTTTATTGCACACATTTTATGAATATTTTATCCATAGGTCTATCACATATGAATTTAATATATTAAAATATATATATTTGTCATTTTCAGTATATATACAAGTCGTTTTGTAAGTAGGTTTATGAAGAAGGTCTGGACTTTGTTCTGAAAATAAATGTAGCCTATTTCAGTATCAGCCAAAAGTTTATTATATGACATTTTTTATTGTTTCATTACACTACATTTCATCTATCTATATGACATTTTCAAAGTTATACCGAGTATGACTGGGCAGATTTATAATGTGCGTTAGTTAACGTGTCTGTAATGTTTAAGTGATTTAACCGATGTTACTCTCTGTCTTTAGAGCTCATAAACCCGTGCCCTGGAAATAAACAGCCATGGAAAATAGTTAATTCTGTAATAAACAACTAATATAAGGAGCGCATTTATGGTGTGCTGGGAAAGTTTAGTGAGGAGCTTCGTGATAACAGCGCCGCCAGGCAGGCATGAGCAGAGCCGATTCTGCAGAAAATGAGGATTGGACGTGAGCTACGTGCGCATCCAGGAGTAGACGACATGACATGGAGAGACTGGAAAACACGCGACGCGAGAGTATCTGTTCCCCGCAAGAGAGAGTCACCAAAGGATCTTGTGATGCTCACGCAGTGAATACAATGGTTCTGAACGCGACCACAGCAGAGGAGCTGCTGGCTGGACATGCGTCTAGATCTGGCCCCGGGATCACGCTTCTGAAGGAGTCCAAGAGCGGCTTGCCTTTGTATAACGGTGGAGGAGTGGTGTCCCCTTCACCTACAGCAGAAGAAAGTTATCGTGAGGTCCCTGCGCAGACGCAAAGCGGGTGTTTACATCTAAATGGACTGGCGGAGACCCCAAATGGAGGCCTCACAGCTAATGGGGATAGGACTTTGAAGAAGCCTTGTGGAGATGTGCGATTCAGACAACTCCAGCACCAGAGGAGAAAAGATGAGGAAAACAGAGACTTTGGGGCCCATGGTGGTTGTCCTGCATCGGGGTCTGGATCTGGCGGTTCTTTGGAAACGTCCCACGGACTGGACCTTCCTTATCCTCCGCTTGAGTGCAAAAGGAGAAGGCTTGAAATGGACTACAAAACAGACTCTAGTAAAAGCACACGGGCTGTTGCGCCCCTCGCAACCAATCACCAACACAAAAACTCTGTGTCGTCGCCCGGTTGGATCCATCACAATGGACACAAAGTTGCAGTGAACCAGGCCGAGGTGTGCTCTGCTCCACCTGCGGTGGCCACCAGTGCAGGTTGGTCTCCAGAGCACATGGCTCAGCAGTACATAGTTCCTTGCATGAAGTTTTATGGCATTTGTGCCAGAGATGGCTTCTTGGGCGATCGACTGGGCAGTAAGGTTCTGGAGGAAGTGGAGACTCTAAATCATGGTGGGAAGTTCAGAGGTGGCCAGTTGGTCAGCCAAAAAAACATCCCATCTAAGAACATCCGTGGAGACCAGATAGCCTGGGTCGAAGGCAACGAGCCGGGCTGCGAGAACATCGGGAGCCTCATGGCTCACATTGATGAGGCCATCATGCGCAGTGCGGCCAATGGACAGCTGGGGAATTATGCCATAAACGGTCGCACCAAGGTGAGTGAGGTGGCATATCTGTGTTTAAAATTTAAACTCACGTCGTTCCAAAACTATGACTGTCTTCTGTGGAACATAAAAGATTTTTGAAAAGCAATGGATGTAACAAAATTGTTTGGTTACAAACATGCTTCAGAATATTAAAAGATATGTCTTGTAGCAGTATAAAGAAAGTCATACAGGTTTGAAATGATGTGAGGGCGAGTAAGTGATGACAAAATTTTCACTTTCGGGTGGAATATTGTTTTTGTTACTTTGGAGCAGTATGGTAACACTGGGGATAGCTGTCACACTTTTACTGCAGTAAACATTTCTCAGGGTGGGTTTGTTTTGTGAAAGTCAATATCTGTATAGGCACAAAGAAAGTCTATTAAGCTATTTAAAATGTTGACCATTATTGCAGATGAAAATAAGATCCAGTTTATTTACAAAACCAAATAATGGTAAGTTGTCAGCAAACAGCAGTTTAAAATGAACATCTAAAACGTGACAGCCTGCTTTGACCTCACATGCACCTTAGAAAAAACCTGAAAACATCCTTGTTAAAGGGATAGTTCACTCAAAAATTATTTTTTTTATTTGCTCGTCCTAAATTTCTTCCAAACCTGTATTAATTCCTCTATTGAACACAAAAGGAGATATTTTGAAGAATGTTGGTAGCCATTGCCATCCATAGCATTTTTTCCATACTATGGAAGTCAGTGGCTACCGGCAATTGTGAATACAAGCATTCTTCAATTTTTTTTTTTTTTCTGTTCAACAGAAAAAAATAAATGCATACAAGTTTGGAGTAAATGATAGAATTTTCATTTTTGAGTGAACTGTCCATTTAACATCTAAAATCTTACTCGAATTGCATGGTTTTTATTGTTTTTACATTCAACATCTGGTGCAAATTTAAGATTTTTTTCACTCAAACCCTTTAAGTTGCGGTCAATTTTACCATTGATAACCAAATATAGCCGTCAAAGTCCAGTCATTTCAATAGGAATCAATGGAATCTGAAAATCTGTTTAAGGGTGAAGTAGTTCCCCACACTGATTTTGTATCAAGCTCAAGTTTTTCACTCAGATTCACTGCGTTGACCAACAGACAGCTGCTTGATCTGAAAATAACATCTATGTGAGCTGTACTTTGTGTATCGCTACACAATTGACAGTGGACAATTTTTTTTTGAAGAACGAAATTTAGCTGAAAATTCATGAAAGTCGCCTCCCCTTTATAGTTACAGAGATCTAGCCAACATCTATGTGTGACAACTTTCCCCGGTCTTCCCTTTAATCATTATCAGTCGAGGCTAGTTAAGCCATTACTTGAAGGTCAAAACTGGCACACACTGTCACCAGCAGTGCAAAACTGCATTCAGGAAGTTCCGGTTGGATGTACAAGATATTGACTGTCTGTGTTTCTCACTGTTCCACTGATCTCAACTACCAGCCTGAGAAATGCAGTATAATCTGATCCCAAATCAGTGTTTCTCTGGCTTTGAAGGCTCATCTGTCAATCTCAATCTCCAGCCCATATACAAACAACATATTCTTACTGCCACTAAAGTGCATTGCTTGCGTGTAAGATGTGTGTGCGTGCTTGTATATACAGTATGCTCATTGTGCGCGTGAGACCGTATCAGAGCTTATCGGATGAGAATCGCAAAAACAAACCCTGGATCTGAAAATGAAAATTCAATTTTTTGTCAGGTTGAAATATGAGAGTAATTGAGACTCTGACGTCACAAACTGTTGAGAAAACAAGTTGCTCAGTTAGTGTGTGAGTGTGACTGAACATCACAGAGTGCCGCATCGGCCCTGTCAGCGCGCTGAAGTGTGTCAGACTGAAACTGCCCTATGACGCAGGTCTGGTTATTTGAGCTTGCCAGGTCAATCCAGTGTCCAGTGGTGTGTGATCTTCATGCTGTGGCATTTTCCACACATAAATTAGGTAGAGGAACACATGCATATTCTCAGTTCTAGAGCAGCGTTTTCAAGTATGCTTATTATGAATAAAGTGTTTTATGTACACTATCGGTCATAAATGTAGAGTCATTTGATTGTCAAATGTTTTTGTTAATGCAGCGTCTCTTATGCTCACCAAGCCTGTATTTATTTAATGCAAAATAGAGTAAAGTATTATTGAGGAATTTTTTTAAAATTTAAAAGAACTTGTTTGCATATATTTTCAAATGTAATTTATTCCTGTAATGCAGAGCTGAATTTCCAGCATCATTACTCCAGACTTCAGTCACATAATCCTTCAGAAATCATTATAATATGTTGATTTGCTGCTCAAGAAACACTTTTTATTCAATTTTTTTATGTTGAAAACAGTTGTGCTGATCAATATTTTTGGAGAAATCAGGATACACTAATATTCAAAAGTTTGGAGTTAAAAATCAATAAATAAAAGTTCATTATTTTATTCAACAAGTATGCATTAAATTGATCAGTAAAGACATTTATAATGTTAAAAAGAATTGTATTTCGATTAAATGCAGGGTAAAGGTCATTGCACACTGAATCCGAAATTTTTGCACGTTAAAAAATAAATACGACCTCACGTTTCAATCACGTTTATACACTGCCTCCAAAACTTTCGTCTGTCATAAAAAAATTCGGATCAGGTTCGATTTTCTGCGTTTTCTCATCTGTAGCAAGCATTTTGATAGGAAAGGATGACGAATAGGAAAAAAACGCATACGAAAATTTCGGACTCAGTGTGCAAGGACCTTTAATCCTGAAAAAAAAAACAGTTTTCTTCAAAAATATTAAGCAGCAAAAATTAAGAAATTGAAAATGTGAAAATAAACATGGAAAAATGTATTATTGTTACCATTATTAATAATTGAGCACCAATAATAATTGACAATAACTGAGCACCAAATTAGCATATTAAAATGATTTCTGAAGGATCATGTGACACTGGCGACTGAAGTAATGATGCTGAAAATTCAACTTTGCAGGAAAAATATTTTTTAAAACATTAAAATAGAAAAGTTATTTTAAATTACAATATTTTACAATATTATTGTTTTATTGTATTTTTGATTGAATGAATGCAGAGTGAGCATAAGAGTCTCTGTATCTAAATGCACAGTCATTTTTATGGCTGCGGTAGTGTTATGTGTTATGAATGCAAAGCCAGACTGCAGCTCAGGACCATGTGGGCATTCCTGTTGTAATCACAGCCCGTCCATTGCTGTTGCTGTTAGAAACCTGATCTGGATGACCTTTTTATGAATCTCAGGATGGTGTCAGCGTGTTCACTGCAGCTCTTTCATTAGAGTGATTGAGGGAGGAGAGGCTCTTTTCTCCTTCCTCATGAGTCTTCTGTTCAGTGGGTCAAATCAGTCATGCTGCAGTCGCTGTCCTCGCATCGGCATTAATCTGCAGTGAATACTTTTTAATCTGCAGTGAGGGGAGCACTGCATTAGTCTTGTGTTGTCCTTTCATTGCGGCTTTTACCTTACAGTATGTCACATCAGTTGCTGTTGGCATGTGTAAATGATCAGAGGTATGAGAAGAAGCCAGTGTTGATGTGCAGCTTCACACGTGTGTTCAGTCATGCGTTTATGCCTGGAGGAAAAATCTCATACCTCAAATCTTGAAATGGGAACACTAGTACAGCGGTGTTCACATGCTTTTGCAAGTGATTGACAAAGACATCTTGCAAAAGCAGTTTGATATTTTGTAGTTTTGCAACTTTTGATAATTGATTGGTTTATTTTGGTCGAAGAGGAACCTAATTTTTTCAGCATTTTTTGTCAAAAACATGTTGTTCTGTGTCCAGTGCTCTCCTTCAAATAATGCTAAGCTGAATTTTCAGCATCATTACTCCAGTCTTCAGTGTCACATGTTCCTTTAGAAATCATTCTAATATGCTGATTTGCTGCTCAAGAAACATTTCTTATATTTTTGTGGAAACCGTGATACATTTTTTAGAATTCTTACATTAATAGAAAGTTTAAAAGTGCATTTATTTGAAATAGAACTATTTTGCAACATTATAAATGTCTTTATTGTCACTGCTGATGATATTCATGTGTCCTTGCTGAATAAAATCAATCATTTCCAAAAATCTTACTGACCCCAAACTTTTGAATGGTAGTGTAAATAAACCAACTTATTTCCAGCATGTTATCCCACATATTGTCCAATGCTTTCCTTCAAACAAGGATATAAAACAAAATATGTAAATACACAGTGCACATTTTGTACAAGTAATGTGTAAACTATAAATATTACAGTATAAACCCCAAACACAGACATGTGTAATCAATGAGTGTGTTTACAGTCTTGCAGCATTTCTGCTCAATAACTTCACAAAATTTAAACGATTAGTTCAATTCCAGAATGAAAATTTCCCGATAATTAACTCACCCCCATGTTTTCCAAGATGTTCATGTCTTTCTTTATTTAGTTGTAAAGAAATTAAGGTTTTTGAGGAAAACGTTCCAGGATTTTTCTCCATATAGTGGACTTCAATGGGAGCCAATGGGTTGAAGCAGTGGCGTAGTGAATGGCACGCACTGCAGGGGGACCCCGTGTGTCGGATGAGATGGAGTTTTTCACCCTACCCTACCTTTTTGAACCGAAGTACACAGCTGAAGTCACTAATTTGATTACGTAATGCGTGAAAATGCTCATCGCAGAGCTAGTGCAAGACGATCATTTGTGGTTAAAAAGTATAAATATATATAATAGGGTTGTAATGGTTCACAAAATTCACAGTTCGGTTCGATACGACAAAGTGGTGTCACGGTTCGGTACGTTTTCGATACGGGGGGCGGGGCAATTGGTTATGTTGCAATGTTGGAAATATTTCTGTTTTAAACCATGAAGGCGAGCCAATGGATATCACACAAGCACGCGTTTGCACCATGGTTTGCACACGTGCACATTTGCCGATGAACATCTTAATCTCAGTCAATTCACTATAAGCAGAAAGTGAAAGTAAAAACGGAATGACGAAGCTTTCGGCATCTGACGCCACATATTCTCTCAGAAACAAAGCGAGACGAATCTACTTCAACATATGCTGATAATGGTATAGCCTATAGCTGTTTTCATTTATTTCCTTTATATTTCACTTGTGGCCCGTACATACTGAAAAAAAAAAAACATATTTCGTATTAAACAAGTTGTTTTTGAAAGTCAGTGCTTGAAATAAAAGTTTTTTTATTTCATTGATTTTTATTGATGACTGCAGTGTTAATATTTTAATTATAGGACTATAATTCATTGTAGGTAGCCTCTAGCCTAATAGACCTGTTTTAAAAGTG
This sequence comes from Aspiorhynchus laticeps, assembly GCA_023376895.1. Classification (NCBI taxonomy): domain Eukaryota; kingdom Metazoa; phylum Chordata; class Actinopteri; order Cypriniformes; family Cyprinidae; genus Aspiorhynchus; species Aspiorhynchus laticeps. Next base: position 24,046,718 of record CM041814.1, read on the forward strand.
GAGTAAATATAGCCTAATCTTATCCTTGTAGCGCGTCAGTTATGCGTTATTTATTGTGGGGCAAATTAATTGTACTTTTAATTTAATAATAAAAGTAACTTCATAATAATAATAGACATAATAAAAATAAGAATGTAACATGCCTACATTAATTGGAAATGCCAAATCCTCTTAAGATTGCCAATAATTGATAATATCTCTGGCTATCATCGATACAAGATCATAGTCTTTTGGCGCACCCCAGCAAAGGGAGGTTATTGTACCGAAAGGTTCAATACGAATATGCGTATAGTTACACCCCTAATATATATATTAGAAAGTGACCAATCGTTTCGCTATATAAGACTCTTTTTCTTCAGCTTGGATTGTGTAGAGCCCTTTGAAGCGGCATTGAAACTGCAATTTTGACCTTCAACCCACTGATCCCATTGAATTCCAATATATGGAGAAAAATCTTGGAATGTTTTGACTGAAGAAAGTAAGACATGAACATCTTGGACGACATGGGTGTGAGTAAATTTTCAGGAAATTTTAATTCTGAAAGTGAACTTATCCTTTAAAGTGAAAATGAAGCAGTCAGTCAAGTTAACATTATTTAGGAAAATAACTTCCATTTTAATAATAAAAAATAACAAACATGATTAATGTACCCATTTTAAAGAAAAAAGGTTGTTTTGTTATAGCTTTTGGAGCAAGGGTTCCGTCGTCTTGCAGTACCACAGCGTGTGACGTCATGGGGTTGGTTCGCTCCGATGGCCAGTAATATAAGCATTTCTTTACATTTTGAACACATGCTTGTTTTGAAATGGAGGAAGATGACCTTGAAAGCACTGTTGAGTCCATAATAAGTGCAGTTGCCTATGCATTTGAGTCGATACGGCGATGGGACCGAGCAGTATTAGGGGTTGGAGAAGTCGTGAACCTGCTGGTTTGGGGTAAAGTGCGGATCGGAAACAATACTCGTTTACGTGGATACTCCTCAAGACTGTCATTCCGACGTGCTTTTGTGTGCATTTGCTGATGAAGGCACGAAACAAAGCTCAATTTGGTACTCATGTGCTGTCCGAGCCGAGCTGTGGCTTTTTGTGTGTGTGCGGCGCCACCGGCGCGAACAGAAATGATCTATCACAACGCATGAGTACCGCATTTAAATCTCTTTCAGAAAAGGTCTATCACAGAGTATCACCGCGTGTAAGTACCGCATTGAAATCTGTTTCATGCTGTCTCATGCTTGAATGGCTTAAAACACTTTCATAAACTTTGAGAACTGGTGAACCAGTCAATGCAATGCATTTGTCTGAATGGTCTGAATAACAATAAAATGCGACATGAATGATACTGTATGAAGCGTTGTTTGTTTACATCAACGGCGGCGCCCTTGCTCCAAAAGCTATAACAAAACAACCTTTTTTCTTTAAAATGGTTACATTAATCATGTTTATTATATATATTTTTAATCAAAGTGTTAATCACTTTACTAAATAATGTAAACTTAACTGACTGCTTCACTTCCACTTTAAGGTCACATAAATGCTTGATCTTTAATCTTGTAAAGTTCATGAAAAGCACAAATAAATTTTAGGCCCAAAACATTGAATACGGTCTTCATTCTAGCAGCTAATTCGTTGTCCACATGTTTGTTTAGGTTTTGACATCAAAACCGGATAAAACCCAAGCGATTTTAAAACATGCATGTAAACACAGTTTACTTGCATTGTCGGGTGTTTATCAAGAGCTGATGGTTATCTGTGAGTTGCTATTTATTTGAATTGTCTACAGTTTTCATTATTAATTAGTCATTGCAACCCTAATATTTAGGTAATTTTAGAGTGTTGATAGCAAGATTTGATCATAGAATTATGTTGAACCTGTTAAAGCAAGGCTATGTAAATTGCCCCAGAGAGTGATAAAGCCACATCAAAAAGGTTGCAGCTTTTCCCATTGCATCAGAATGGCTCTGGTCTCACGTCTCTGTTCCTCTGGGGCCGCGTAACTCCCTTGTTTTCTCTCCAGTGCACTGATTGTCTTTGATCACCCCTCCCATTAGTTCTCTTTTTACTCTCTGTCTCCTCTTCCGAGCCTTATCAGACCCCTTACTTTTTAGCCGGCCAAAATATTTCTCGCCGTTACCCTGGAAACAAGACATGCAGCACGTTGTATACTGCAGGAGAATGAGTGTGGGTGCCCGTGCCCAGCTTCTTTCTCTCTAGTCCAATGCCTTCAGAAAAAAGACCTTGGTTTCGTTCTCGTATGCATAGAAACCATTTGATTTTTGGAAGACGTGGCAGAGGGGAAAGGATAAATAGGAGGGAACAGGGAGTACCAGCGTTGAGCTGCACCAGCCACATGGCAGACTTCATACGCCTCTCCCAGAGAGAGGACCCAGCCAAACAAAACACCACCAGCATTGCTTTATTCGTATTCATCCACTTAAGAGTTAATAGTGTAAGGTCAGAGTCAGAAATTAATGGGAGCTTTAGGCAAAAATGTTACCGTAAGTGATAAACTGTTCTAGGAATTTAAAATTCTGCCAGACATTATTATAAACGGTCAGAAAGAGTAAGTAACCGCTCAGAACATCCTAGCAGGCACATGCTGAAAACTACTCCGAGTGCCTTGGAAACCATTCACAATACCCTGGCATTGTGGTTGTGAGTATTGCATGAGCTAACAGTTCTCTTTCTTAAAGGGATCGTTTACACAAAAATGAGTGAAATTCCGGTCACACTTTATTTTAAGGTCCAATTCTCGCTATTAACAAACCATTAAATATGACTTTTGTCTCAATAAACTCCTAATTTGCTGCTTATTGCTGCTTACTCACACATAAATACTTCACTTGTTTCATCACTGGATCAGCGATTTTGAACGAGCAAGAATGCATCATGCAGAATATGTGCTTTATAAGTACTAATAACCAGCCAATAATAATAGACATGTTAATAATAGACATGCTAATAAGCATTTAGTTGATAGTTATAGTTGGTCCCTATTAGAGCTGCACGATTCTGGATAAACTGAGAATCACAATACTTTGACTCAAATTGAGATCACGATTCTCCCATGATTCTGAACTAAACTAAATAATGTGACAAAATATTAATTGCTGCAGTCTATTTAAAAGTGTTTAATTAATTTGAATGAATTAGTAAACATTTTAATATATATATATATATATATATATATATATATATATATATATATATATATATATGCTTGAAAGTTTGTGTACCCTTGAAAGCTGCTTGAACGTTTGTGAACCCTTTAGAATTTTCTATATTTCTGCATAAATATGACAGAAAACATAATCAGATTTTCGCACAAGTCCTGAAAGTAGACAAAGAAAACCCAATCAAACAAATGAGACAAAAATATTTTCTTCATTTATTTATTCAGGAAAATTATCCAATATTGCATATCTGTGAGTGTCAAAGTATGTGAATCTCTTGGATTAGCAGTTAATTAAAAGGTGAAATTCGAGTCCATCTGTGCAGAGGTGTTTTCAGTCAGTGCAATTACTATCAAATGTCAGTATGTGACCTGTTTTAATGGATGGATGAAACCAAAATAGAACTTATTGGTTTAAATGAGAAGCTATTATGTTCAGAGAAAAGAACACGCTGCGTTCCAGTTTAAGAATCTTATCCCATCCAGCTTAAGAATCTTATTGCTGCATCTTGGCCAGAACAGCCTGCCATCATTGATGGAACAATGAATTCTGAATCATACCAGAAAATTCTAAAGGAAAACATCAGGACATCTGTTTAAGAACAGATCTCAAGAGAACGTGGGTCATGCAGCAAGACAACAACCCCAAGCACACAAGTCATTCTACCAAAGAATGTTTAAAGAAGAACAAAGTTAATGTTTTGGAGTCAAAGTCCAGACCTTAATCCAATTAAAATGTTGTGAAAGGACCCAAGCAAGCAGTTCATAGGAGGAAACCCACCAACATCACAGAGTTTAAGTGATTCTGCCCTAAGGAATGGGCTAAAACTCCTACATGTTATTGTGCAGGACTGATCAGCATTTACAAGAAACTTTACCTTCAGTTACTGCAGCAAAAGTGAGTCACACCAGATACTGAAAGCAAAGATTCACATACTTTTGCAACGCACAGATATTTAACACTGGATAATTTTCCTCAATAAATAAATGACAAAGAAAATATTTTTTTCTCACTTGTTTGATTCGGTTCTCTTTTTCCACTTTCAGGACTTATATGAAAATATGATGATGTTTTGGGTCATATTTATGCAGAAATATAGAAAATTCTAACTTTCAAGCAGCACCGTATATATATATATATATGTGTGTGTGTGTGTGTGTGTGTGTGTGTGTGTACAGGTTTATATATCCTGGTGGGGACTTAAACCTGAATACACACAGACTCGTGGGGACTCGTGTCATGGTGGAGACCCAAATTGAGGTCACCCTGGGTACAAAAGCTTATAAATCATACAGAATGATTTTTTTTGAGAAAGTAAAAATGCAGAAAGTTTTCTGTAAGGGGTAGGTTTAGGTGTAGGGTGATAGAAAATATGGTTTGTACCATATAAAAACCATTACGCCTATGGAGAGTCCCTACAAGGATAGCTGACCAGACTGTGTGTGTGTTTATTTAAAATATAATATATTTAATAGACCTATTTTTATATTAAAATTTTTAAAGCGTGGATTTGAGTGTATGATTCAATGACTCACACATAAATACTTCACTTGTTTCATCACTGGATGAATCAGCAATTTTGAACAAATCTCTTGAATGAATGATTCAATGACAAATAAAATAAAGTAACCGTCACTTGTCGCCACCTTGTGGCGAAATAATGTAATCGACACAAACGTTAGCCTATTTGAAGTGCCAGCTAATTTCAAAAGGGGATTTGCTCTATTTTGATCGCTACCATGGACATCAATGTTTATATCTGAACTATAAACTTTCATCCCAGTATTTCTCTGATAGTATGAATGACTGTAAGACTGAAATAATACTGGGTAGTTGAAAAATTGTTTGTGAAGCTGTTTCTTTCATAAATATAGTAACTGCTCTCTCTGCCAGCTGCAGTGCAAACTCAGGTTTGAATGTTCCAGTAGGACTTTTTTCAAAGGTTTAATAGACATGGGAGAATCATTGTCATTTAGAAATTAGATCACGTGGGTGTTTGAATCGAGATCGCAACCTTTTAACGATTAATGGTGCAGCTCTAGTCCTTATACTCATGTTGTTTCAAACCTACATGACTTTCTTTCTTCTGTGGAATACAAAAGAAAATATTGTGAAGAATGTTGATACATTTTGGTGACAATTGACTTCTAATATATTTCTCAAAATATCTTATTTTTGTTCCACAAAAGAAAGAATGTCATGTTTTGAAATGACATGAGAGTGAATATATAATCTTTTTTGGGTGGTCTGTCCCTTTAAGGAAATGTAAAAATCACATTAGAGATGCTGTTGGTTTAATTGCCGGGAGTTTGATTGACAGGCGATCTGACCAATCATAACGCCAAATCCGCCATTTTGTCCGACAAACAAACCAGACCGGAGAGTAGATTAACGTCGGTGGACTTGAACTTGAAAAAATGGTGTGCATTGGCATCTTTCTGCAGTTGAAACAGATACCTTCTGATGTTCGTTCATGTTTATTTTGATGAGCGGTATGGCTTGTTGGACGTAGCAACAGTAAAGGGGGGGGGTCTGTCCAAAGAGTAAATTAAAAGACCAAAAGCTGACTTCGTAGAGGTAAAAAATGGTCTTGAAATTGCCAACGTGGAGCAACAATGTCTGAGACTTTATGAGATGGTTAGACTATTTTCAATCTCTTGTCGTACACTGTAGACACAAAAATTACATATGAAATGTTGAGCAATGCAATTATTTCTCAATTTTGTTAAGATGCTTAGTCTTTGGCATGGACAAAGACAGTAGGTTATACAATAGTAGAAAGTTGTAGAGAGGAAATAATTTAACAGCATTTTATCAGCACTTCAGCTCGGTCTTTTCCTCTGCAGTGAAGTAGTTCAGTGGTACAGTGGAACTGAATGGGAGAAAGTTTTGACTGGACGGTATTCCAACATTTCCGACCGCAACCAAGTGACATAGATGGAAATATTTTGGAAATGATGGATTCCAGATGAAGCCAGTGTTCTGGTTTCTAAAAATGGCATCATAATTGGTTTTCATTTTGATTATGTAAGTATCATATAAACACAATAACCCAATGGCCATAACCAGACTAATTCAACATTCTGGTTTCAAGGAATCTGAACAAGACAACTGGCATATGACTGTATTAATCAGAATTTTGGAATATCCACCAAAACTGCCCTTGTGAAAAAGAAGCACACTTTAGTGTATTTTTAATAAGTTTACAGAAATAATCCATTTTAAAAGAATATACTTAAGTGCAAACTGAACATAATATTTTAGGAAACGTAACTGCATGTTAATTGCAATAAAATTAAAGGTTCTATAAAATGCTGAACTTTTTTAGAGTATTTGTACATTTTACTGCACTATGTTTCATATTAAAGGGGTCCTATTATGCACTTTTACAAAGTCTTGATTTTGTTTTGGGGGTGTAGAACATGCTCTCATGCTTGGTGGTTCGAAAATCGCATTATTTTTCACATAATTTACATCATTACAATACCTCTCTCCCCAGCCTGGCACAAACGGCTCGATTAGTTCCGGGTTTGATGAAGGCCCGCCTTCCAAAAAAACGAAATGTGTTGTCATTGGTTAGCTGTCCCAGTGCGTTGTGATTGGCGAACAGCTTAGACGGTGTTTCAGTACTGCCACGCTCCTTACCAAAGCAGCAAGCCATATCAATTCACATAGACATATTATATATGTCAATTCAGACCCCGAGAATATTGAACAAGAGGATCGCGCAGAACCTTTGCATGCACGGTTTTAGATAGGATGTCAACATCAGCATAAAAATAACTGCATTTACTATGTACAGATAAGTGCAACGGTAATATGTATTATGTTTATTGTTCTTTAATTGTAACATTATACCATGAATTGCAGTGAAACTTTTATACAGTTTAATTTTATTTATACCATAGCCCCACAGACTTACACTATATGTGGCCGCAGATATATGCAAATTCATTCTCTGCCAGCAGGAGGCGCTGTTGGAGCAGGAGATACCGAGGTTTCCCCGGTAACACTGTACACAAAGCAGAGCTCCGCGCACAAACGCTGCTTTATCAGACATTACATGCCAGATGAAATGAAAATTACATCCATAATTTTCTGAAAACAGTTGGTTTCCATCAGAAATACAGTGATATAAAAACGCCCACACCGGGTTTCAATTTTGAAACGTGCAGTGCTCAACCAAGCGTTCTCCCCACCTGCCAACCATTCGAATTTCCGTAGGCGGGATTTATCTTTGTGATGTCACAAATACAGGAAAACAACGCTGTAGTCCAAACGAGCCGTTCGTTGTAGTTCTTGAAAAGGGATTTTTTTAAAAACGAAATATCTCCCTTTGGAGTGGACTTTGAGATTTGTAACTTTGTTGATCTTTTTATGCCCAAACATACACACTACACACTGACTAAAATTCAAAAAGTGAAAAAGCATAATAGGACCCCTTTAAATATCATTTAATACTTAATTACATTAGAAATCTATTACTTTCTTACTTTTACTCAAGTAAAAATAATTCAAAGATTTACTTGAGTACAAGAAAGTACTATATTTTTAATGTTCTTAAGTATTAAAGGTAAAAAAACAACAACTTTTATTCATGAAATGTAGTGTAGTAAAAGTTATGATATTATGCTTTGGAACATAGTGAAGTGAAGTTTTCCAAAGAAAAACACTCTGATAAACTACAGATACTTTTTAAATTTACTTGAGTAATGTAAAAATACTTCACTACTGTCCACCTCTGAATATTAGATACAAAGAGCTATTAATTAAAGGCACACTAAGCAGGATAATTTTGTAGGATAATTGAAATCATTCACTTTTTTAATTTCTGTGGAACAATATAAGCAAGCTTCATAAGTGAGAGACATAAATGATACATTATTTATTTATTTTTTAGTATTAAAGAGTGTTGTAAAATGGCAAGAAAATTGCAGAAAATGTTAAAGTCTCATGTTAAAGAATATGCTGATCACATGGTTTACACAGGAACATTCCACATTCTTTTTTAATTAACTTAATCATAATATGGACCTGAATCTGATAACGTGTGTGTGTCCTTATCTAACCCTTATGTCCTACTTATCCTCTGTGCTCTCATCATCAGGTTTACACTCTTTTATCTCAGCACAAACTGTGCTCAATGTCTAACCGGCTATCAAGGCTTGAAAGGATCTTACATGATCAAAACCATATTGTTTTAAGGAGCTGTTGCATGTTAACCATAAAACAACCAAAGAATATCAAACAGCTCATTAATAACACAGCATCACTTTTTATTTGAAAGTCTATTTATCTTGGATTATCTTGTCTTTAAACTTGACCTTCGGGTGGGCATTGTGCAACGTGGGTTTTGCATTACATGAACCGTTTGAATATTGTTTGTAAAGATAAGTGCACAATGCAGTGGGACATCGATGACAGCGATGCAGTGTTTTGGGGCATTTAGCAGTGTGTCCACTTTGGAACCCACTTTTATTTTTGTTCTTTCTAATTGGATAATTGAGCATTTCTCTGCTCAGTCGCGCAGTATCTGTTCAGTTTGGGTGTCATAGCTGGCTTCCTGTGAAACCCTTCAGTCTGCCAGTGGAGGTCATGTCCTCTACTCTGTTATGAGAGAAGCCAAGAAAAAATCCAGTCAAAGCAGCTCTAGACTGCTATCTGTGGTCATCAGATTTAGAAACATATTTAGAAATGTGTATCCTGATGAGTAAGCAACGCATTTGCTTATCAGCATGCCATAAGAATGATTTGTTTAACCATTTGTTAATATTAGTTAAATACAGTAGTTAACATGAAAAATACTTCTAAAACATTTATTAATGGTTAATTTTAGTTAACTTTTCTCTAACATTTACTAATACATAATTAAAATCAAAAAGTTTTAACATTGTTTAATGCAACTCAGCTAACATGAACTTACAATGAAAGGTTGAATTTTAACTAACGTTACCAAAGATGAATAAATACTGTAACAAATGCTATTTCTCATTGTTAGTATTTCTCATTAACTAACTTTAACAGATTTGGACTTATTGTAAAGTGTTACCAATTTTGGGTATGTAATAGTGCTGTCAAATGATTAATCGTGATTAATCGCATCCAAAATAAAGGTTTTTGTTCACATAGTTTGTGTGTGTACTGTGTATATTTATTATGTGTATATATAAATACAAGCCCATGCATGTATATATTTAAGAAAAATATGTTACGTTTATATGAAATATATTTATATATAATATAAATTATATGGATATAAATATATACATGTAAATATTTTCAATATATATTTTGTATGTGTGTATTTATAACATAATACACATAATAAATACATAACATAGTATACATAATAAATATACACAGTACACACAGATATATTATGTAAATAAAAACTTTTATATTGGATGCGATTAATCACGATTAATCGTTTGACAGCACTAGTATGTATGTAAGTATTCATTCATTCATGCATTCATTCATTAATATGTTTGTTTGTTTGTTTATTTGTTATTTATTGAGTGTAACCTTGTGTCAGTATGTAGAAAGTGACTGTGATATTTTATATATATATATAGAGAGAGAGAGAAATATAAATATTTAACAAATTCTTGGACATTTTCTGTGTTTTCAATTGTAAATTTAAGAAGATTTAAGTATAATCACCAAAAATACTAGAACCTGTAACATTATTTTAATTAATAGCTTTCCTGTAGCTCAAATGGTAGAGCATGGCACTAGCAACGCCAAGATCATGGGTTCGATTCCCAGGGAAAGCAAGAGCTGATAAAATGTAAAACTGTAACTTGAATGCAATGTAAGTCGCTTTGGATAAAAGCGTCTGCTAAATGCATAAATGTAAATGTAAATGTAATAGTTTAAAATGAGCTTTTTCAGTTTTGCCCAAAAATTATAGAGATAATTTACTCATAGATTTAAATTCCTGTCATAATTTACTCCACAACTGTTTGACATGGAACATAAAAGAATAAATTTAGAGTGTTCATTTCTCCATGTCATTGGTCACCAAAACTGTGGTTGCCAACATTCTTCAAAATATCTTCTTTTGTGTTTCAAAACAGGTTTGGAATGACATAAGAGTGAGTAAATAATGACAGACTATTCATTTTGGAGGAACTATCCCTTTAAGAAAATAGTGCACAATCACTTTTGTTGATCTTCAAACAGACCTTTTGCCGGAGTGCATGCTGGCTGTGAAAGAGAGGTGTGCTGAGCGTGCCGCTGTCGGTCCACGTGCTGCCGTTTAACCCATGTGACACATTACCACTATGCTGTGCTCCAGTGATAAAGGCTGAGATAAGGGTTAGGGGAGATTCTCTCTGGGGCTTGATAAAGTGCTGACCATATCACAGAGTACCCTGATGACTTGCATTCCTGCCGAAACAGACCCCTTTAACATCTCCACCATCATCCAGCCCAGGAATGCCTCGTATCAGCCAGAGCTGAAACTGTGCCAAAACTCAGCTCGACAGAAGCCAAGCCATATGCTGTTGGTGGTTTGTTGGCCCTTTTTTCCGAACAGTCAACAGAAGATAGGACGTGATTGGGGGTGGGGATCTGGAAATGGTACGAGCCAAATTTGAACTGATGATGCCCGTATGAGCACCACAGCTTAACACGTCTACAGCACCATGCAAAACATATGACCAAACAAACTAAACTAAACTCTTTAAAAAAAATAATAATAATAATAATTTAAAAAAAAAATCGCATGATCCTTCAGAAATCATTCTAATATGCTGATTTGCTGCTCAATTTTTTTTTCTTTATTACAAAAAAATACTTTTGAACAGTAGTGTAAGTAAAAAATAGAATGTATGAAAATCTTTCAACAACATTTTTAAATGAATGACAAAATGTTAAGTGGTGTAATCATTAATATATTAAGTAAAATAATGTTTATGGGTGTACACATCTTAAGAATTTGTAATATTTCTTTTTTATTTTAATTTTTACAATAATTTTTGAACACTTTTATTGTAACGAATATTTTATATATTTTATATATATTTTGGTTTATAACATTTGACAGTAAAGCATTATTTATTTAAGTACTACTACTGGTTTTTGTTTGTTTGTTTTTTTAATAATTTGCAATATTAAAATAAAATATTGGAGATTAAATTCATGCCCATTTAAGAAATCTAAGTATAATCACCAATATTCTAGAAAATTATTATGCTAATTAATAGTTTAAAATGAGCTTTTTTCAGTTTTGCCCAAAAATTAAAGGGATAGTTTAACCAAAAAAATTAAATTTATGTCATAACTTACTTATATACTTCACATCTGTTTGACTTTCTTTCTACTTTGGAACACAAAAGAAGATAATTAGAGTGTGTATTCCTCCATTTATTTATTACTTTTTTTTAGATGTTATAATAAAAGTACTACTCAGGTGTTTTTATTTTTTTTAACATATTACTCTGTTAGTAAAACTTTTCTTTGCTACTAACTTGTTTTTAATTCAATAAAAAGGTCAAAAGTAATAGCTCTCGACACAAAAACCGCAGTGTTAATCACTGACCCTGACAGAACTGTTTGATTTAAGTTGTGTCACGTGTCTGTTATGAAAGAAGCTTGTGTATCTTATTTCACCTGACCACGAGCGTTCGGCATGTCATTCACCACCCTGATGAGTAAAGTATTAGGACAGGATCTCGATGAGACACAGACTTGTGGTCATAAACAGCTCTGCACAGACATACTGTACCATACAGCACCTGCTATTCTGAAGCATGAGCATGTGTGACAGGTGCCACAGAAAAGCTTTTTTAGGGCCCTATGAAATCACTTTTATTTTTTCCCAAATTCCATTTTATTTTATTTCTTCAGATTCTTTTTTTATTTTTATTTTTTTCTGGACTACTTTGGAATGGTTAAAATACATTTTATAAATCAAAAAGCATGTCTAATTATTTCAAATGATGAAACTTACATAATTTCACATCAATGCATTAAAAGTTTAACAAAAATTTCATGTTAAGGGTTTCATTTTATTTTTTCTCACCATATGTTTTATTGTTACCAAATTCTGTGTTTTAGTATTTTAATGCATAAAAAAAACTTAATTTATTCAAATTTATTCTTGAAATAGCCTTATGAAATATTTTTATTTTCCTCTGTGTTGTGTATTTACATTTTTCTGGTTATCAAATGAAGGCATAAAGCAATTTCATTTATCTTTTTATTATTGAAAATTAAACAAACTTTATTTATTTTTATTTATCTTTTTTATTTATTTTTTTGCAAACATTAAAATTAAAACACGGAAGAACTGTTGTGTGATTATTCCTTAAAAAAGTAAAATAAAGTTTTAATAAATGTATTAGTAGTAGTAGGATGTACATTCTATTGAACAATAGTAATGTATTTCTGGCTCAATGCCTTCAAGTTAAACCAAACTTTTATTTTGACGGGTTGCCGTGAATACCTTTAAATTTCTATATATATATATGATATGACTATGATTTAGTGAGACGACAGATGCTGAAATCACCACGAGCGTCATGTGCGCTTCAGTGTGTGTGTAGTAAACGAAACCGCGCATCTGCGCCATTCATTTATACAGAGACTCACAGAACATGCAGGATTCATGTTTAAATGGTTTTTTTGTGCTTAAAATTGACAGATACTAGTCCATATCGCAATTTGATTTAATTGTAATGGCCTACATTTGATTAATTTATCCAAAGTTTGACAAATTCCGTAACATTCTGCGTTATACAGTGAATTCAGTTTTTATGATTGGATTCCACGATTCCGTTCACGCTTTCTGCATCGCAGAAATAATAGGGCCCTAATCATCCTGACACCAAAGCGAAGCGAGCGGTAAATCTCTTAAAGGGCCAGAAGACTAAAATAATGAAGCACCTAGTGCTGTCAAACAGTCCTGGACTTCGGTACCAGGTCGATACTTAGAATTTACTATACTTAATACCATTTTGCTTAGTTTAAAACCCTTGTTTTGGTACAGTTATTACTTTAAATGTGAGTAGGTGTTCCTGTAGCGTTTAGCAATGTCACACAATGTCTTTATTTAATTGATAATCATCCTAAAACCTTACGTTTCTTTAACCCCCTCTCTTCTGTACGACCAGGCCATGGTTGCGTGTTACCCTGGAAACGGAACAGGATACGTGCGACATGTGGACAATCCTAACGGCGACGGACGCTGCATAACCTGCATCTACTATCTGAACAAGAACTGGGATGCGAAGGTATGCTGTGACCCTGCGTTTACTCTTACTGTTAGCTGATTAGTCAGGAGGGGAGTCTCCTCTAATCGATTTCATCTGTTTATCCAGGTTCATGGAGGTTTATTGCAGATCTTCCCCGAGGATCGTAATGTTGTAGCCAACATCGAGCCTCTGTTTGACCGTCTGCTCATTTTCTGGTCAGATCGCAGGAACCCACATGAGGTGAAACCAGCTTTTGCCACTCGGTGAGGACACACACTGTTCACAGTTACACAGTCACTCACAAAGAGCCAAGTGCAATTCATACGTACAACGCATTGTTATTCAAGTATTATTTATGCACTGTATTTATTAATACAGTTTATATTTAAATATATTAAATATATGTATTAATATTATGAATGAACTTTTATATTTCCAGTTTTCATTTAGATTTTAGTCTGTTTTAGTAATTTTGTAATGTGCTTGTATTTTGGGGGGTATTTTTATTAGGTTTATTTTATTATTTTGTGTTCAGTTTTAATATTTTTAGTACTTAAACTTTTTTAGTTGCCATTTTTTTATAGATTTTTTTTATAATTTTATAATTTATCATAATTTTAATTTATGAATTAAAATTCATATTTTTAGGGAATTAAGTAAAAAATGTCTGGGTGGTCAAGTCAAGTCAAGTCACCTTTATTTATATAGCGCTTTTAACAATACAGATTGTGTCAAAGCACTTAACAGTATCAAGTTGGAGGATAGAGTGTCAGTAATGTATAATAATAAGATTAAACACTCAATTTTCAGTTAAAGGCATTTCATTATTGAATTCAGAGATGTCATTGTCTAGCTCAGTATAGTTTAAATAGTATCTGTGAAATCCAATTGACGATAATCGCTAGAAATTAAGTGTCCCCAATTGAGCAAGCCAGAGGCGACAGCGGCAAGGAACCAAAACTCCCTCTGTGACAGAGTGGAGAAAAAAAAACCTTGGGAGAAACCTTGGGTGGTGCAACTGTCTTTCTGTCTATCTATATCCATTTACATTTTAATATTTCTATTTAGTTTAATTTATTTTTATTTCAGTTTTATTTTTTGTAATTTTAGTACTTTAGTACTAGTTTTTTTTCTCAGTTAGTTGCCAATTTTCATTTAAGTTTTAAGTTTTTCATCTGATATTTATATTTAAAAATGACAAATAATGGTTTTGGTTTTAGTTAATGATAACAACACTGGTACAATGACTTGAACACACCTCTTCTGTGATTACCATATTTTTTATTTATTTATTAATTAAAATTCATATTTTGGGGGATTAAGTAAAACATTTCAGGGTGGTACAACTGTCTTTCTGCCTATCTATATCCACCCACAACTGCACACCGTCACACAACTCCAACCTCTTCATTAAATTTGCGGATGACACGACTGTGGTGGGTCTCATCAGCAACAGAGATGAGACAAACTACAGGAGCGAGGTGAGCCGCCTGGCCGGGTGGTGCAGTGACAACAATCTCTCTCTGAATGTGGAGAAGACGAAGGAGATTGTTGTTGACTTCAGGAGAGTGCACTCTCTGCATGCTCCTCTGACCATCAATGGTGCGACCGTGGAGAGAGTGAGCAGCACCAAGTTCCTGGGTGTGCACATCACAGAGGACCTCTCCTGGACCAACAACACTGCAGCACTAGCCAAGAAAGCACAACAGCGTCTCTACTTCCTCCGCAAACTCAGAAGAGCCAGAGCCCGGCCCCCATCATGTGCACCTTCTACAGAGGCACCATCGAGAGCATTCTGACTAGCTGCATCACTGTGTGGTATGGCGCCTGCAACGCGTCCTGCCGCAAGTCACTTCAACGCATAGTGAGAGCAGCTGAGAAGATCGTTGGTGTCTCTCTCCCCTCCCTCCAGGACATCTACAGCACCCGTCTCACCCGCAAAGCCCTCTGCATTGCAGGTGATCCCACCCACCCGACACACAGCTTCTTCAGTCTGCTACCATCAGGGAGGAGACTGTGGAGTCTTCAGGCCAGGACCAACAGACTGAAGGACAGCTTCATCCACCAGGCTGTCAGGAAGCTGAACTCCCTCCCGTCCTTGCCCCCCCCCCTCCCCTCTCTTACACCACGCACCACTGAACTCTGACCCCCCCCCCCCACCACCACCACCACCACCACCACCACTACTCACCCACACACACCCACACCACACACACCACACACACACACACACACACACACACACACTCACACACTGTGATCAGCACCAGTCACTTTGTACAGCATTGGACTGACCTCATTCAACTACCTCTTCTGACAGTCTGAATAAAGACTGCTCTCTTTTTGTCACTTTAATAGAATAGACTTAATAAGCTCTTTGCACTACACCATTCATATTCTGCACTGTTTGTTTATTTCACTGGTTTGCACTCTATCTACCATGTGCCTTATGCCACTTTATCTATTTTTTATTATTATTATTTGTATTTTTTTCTACATGTCCTTATTTGTATATTTGTAATAGTTGCATTTGTGTATGTATGTGTGTATGTATAGGTGTATATATATATTTGATTTGTACTTATCTGTATTCTTGCGTTCTACTGTTAGTGTTTAGTGTTTAGTGTTATCTGTATGCACCAGGGAGTAAGAGAGTAACGCAATTTCAATTCTCTGTATGCATGTACGGTACATGTGGCAGAATTGACAATAAAGCAGACTTTGACTTGACTTTTGATCTATATTTTATAATTTCTATTTAGTTTAATTTATTTTTATTTCAGTTTTAGTTTTAGTAAGTACTTTAGTAATGTTTTAATTTATTTCCCAGTCATTTATGTTTTAAGTTTTTCTTCTAATATTTATACTTAAAATGATTAATAATGGTTTTAGTCACCTCTTCTGTGATTATCATATTTTTAATTTATGATGTCAAATTAATTTTTATTTATTTTGGAGAATTGAGTAATAATGTCAGGGTGGTACAACTATCCTTATATCATAATGGAAAAAGCTTTATTAAAATAATGAAATTCCTAATAATAAAAACAATCCTTTATTATTATTATTATTATTATTATTATTATTATTATTATTATTATTATTATTTTTATTTTAAGCATTCTGTCAGATCTCGGTCATGTGGTGTGACCAAATGCAGAAACTTGTAGAAAAACCAGAAACATGATATCATAGAGAGGACCCATGACTGTGTGTCCAGGTCAATAAGTCTCTTAAAATATCAGATAATTTGATCTTTTTATGAAAGGTAAAGGTCATTTCAGGCTGTAAAATGTCATGTGGTTAAAAACCGCAGTCCTACAGTTCTCGTAACCTCTCATCTCATGGACTGATCTATCCAAACACACACACACACACACACACACACGTGTACTCGTCTGACCTCGTCCACCACCATTGTTCTCGCACCGTCACAAACACTACGGTTTGATTTGATCCTGCTCTTTAACCGCCGCACCTGCAGCTGCTCTTCCTCAGGAAGACGCTCTGTGTTGAAATGAGTTTGATGAAACAAATTAAATGCTGTATTTTTGGCTCATCCCTTCCTAGTAAAACAATCAAAAGAGGCTCTTGCGTTTGACATTGCATTCTACATTTAGGATGAGGGTCATGGTGTATCGGCCCCCATCGCAGCTGGGGGGCGAGGTGGGGCGCAGGAAGTACGTGCTTCCTGCTTGCAAGTGGCCGCCGCTTCAGTTTGTGCGCTCGTGCTGTTAGGAGAGAGCCAGGAATAAACAAACGAGTCGCTTTACTAGCGTTAACCCTTTCTGTGCTCTATCCTAACAATTATCCACATGACTCAGACCCCATATCACAGTTCCTAAACCTCTGCCTTGAGTTAATCAGATCAATTCACGGTCATCAGACTGTCTGATTGAATGAATCTCTCTTCCCACAGCTACGCCATCACTGTTTGGTACTTTGATGCAAAAGAGCGGGCTGAAGCTAAGGAGAAGTACAGACTTGGTGAGTTTCGTACCTCTTAAAAGAAACTTGTGGCTTAGGCTGCTTTCTCACTACATGTTTTCAGTTTGACTTAAGAGTTCAGTGTGTTTGGTTGGTGGGAATACAGTTAGTCATTGTTATACTCGTGTTGATAAAAGAGTACAGCAGACCACAACCAAATAGTACAATTTGAAAACAGACCTGTGAGGGGATGAATCAAACTCAGTTCAGACTAAGCAAGCAGTCAACCAAAAGACCAAAGTCTTATATCACTGTCATTTTATATCACATTTACAGTATACATCACATTATAGTCTTTTTTGTACAGAAAATCTGCATAAATTAATTTTATATATCACAGAGGAAAAGGAATTAGTTTTTTTTTCAACTGCTTTTCAAAACTTTGCCTCTTTTTTTCAAAACTTTACTCACAAATCCAAGAATTGCACACACAAAATGCAAAATGCCTCACATCTCTTGCAAAATGAAGCCCTGCATTAAAAATATCACAAACACATCTCAAAAGCACACATTTGCAAACACCTTTGCCATAATATTAATTCCTGTTAGATTTTTGTGTGTTACATAGAGAATTGTGTGTTGTGTTTTGCAAACGGTCAAAGGCCGAGAATCAGTGTATGGTTTTGCAGATTTGGTGTGTGTTTCTGTTGTTTGAGTGTCAGCTTTCAGAAATTGTGTGACAAGTAAAGATTTTGTGTGTAAGCAATTCTAATTTGTGTGTATATTTTATTATTGTTTATTATTAAGTTATTTTAATTTATGACAGTATTTATAAATAATAATTAAGTAATACATGCAATCTTGGTGAACATAAGGGGCTTCCTTCAAAAACATTAATACATTTTACAGATTACAAACTTTTGAATGGTGGTGTGTACACAAGTATAAATAATTTATATAAATAAGTAGGCATTTTTTTAAGTTAGGATATATTTAGCTGCATTTTTCTTCATATGCTAGATAACCATAACCTGTTTTCAATCATTTAATACAAAAACGTACATCTTACTTAATATGATTATTTTCTTTTTTTATGTGTAGCTTGAACGCAAACCAAAAAATATGATTATTCATAACAAACGAATGACATGTTTGTGCAAAGCTGCTTCACATTAGGAAGCACACGTTAAAAACAAAAGATCCAAAATACATCAGTCTGACTGGATGAGCCACATTTAAAGATGTAAACATTAAAATAAAACTAATGTTGTAAACCTTAACATTTAAAATGGTAAAGGTTAATAACAAGCATTTAAATAGTTACATTTTAAATAAATAAACATTTTATAATAACTAATGTAACTACATTTTTTTAAGCCAATTTGTTTTTTGAAAACTGTAAACATATTACACAAATAAGATTAATGTCTGCAATTAAACTTCATTTTCTTGATGGATTTATTCAAACATTTCTGCTTCTGCCTATTTTAGAGTTAATATTCCTTTATACTGAGTAAATTTTGAAAGCTGGTTCTCAGCCTGTCAAAGTCCTGCTTTAGTTGTCTGCAAAATACTGAAGACTTTAATTTGCCTGCTGTTCATCATTAAATATCTTCTCTTTCTCTGTCTTTTAACAGCTACAGGACAGAAAGGAGTTAAAGTGCCCGTCACACAAAGCAGCAAGACCTGAATCTCAGTCATTCGAGTGAACACTCCAGTGTGTCCTGTTTATGTGTGTGGCAGCCCGAGCCGCCGCGCGATTGGCTGTTTTCAAGAGGAGATGCAAGGAGCCTAACAATCACGGCTCTTTCTGTGGCCTCAAACATCCAACAAGAAGTTTGATTTGATTTGGGTGGATGTGGGACTGTCTTTAAATGAACACCGTAAACCGATATGTCTCAAACTTGATGGTCACAGCTCTGAAAGACTGGCAGGATTGGCCAATTTTCCTCATCCCGTGGAAAGTAACCAGTGGAAACATCACAAACGGACTTGGAGTTTAGTATTTTGAGTAATTACTGTATTTATTAAGAATTACAATCTTTAAACTCAACCGTCTCTTTTCACAACACTACACCTCTGTGTGTAAGTGGGTAGATGAGATTTTCCAGTGGCCTTTGTCATATCATGTTTAGCCGCACGAATGTGTAACCATCTTAACACTGAGATCTGTCTTACGCCAACACTCAACTAAATCATGAAAACTAACATAAAATAACCAACAATCACATTATACATGAATGCTTCGGTGGACACAATCCCTTACGATTGAGCCTGAGCCCTTGGAAACATTCAGAGTGAATTCATTCAGAATGAACAGCGCCCTCTGATGGCTTCAGTTTTCACGCAATGCTTTGTTCACGCAAATCCAGTTGCACCACAAAAATTGTTGCAATAAGCTATTTTGCTTGCAATGGTTTCCTAGTTTGCAGCAGACCTTAGGGACGTTCATTTAGGATGTATTTTTTCGGTCCTTCTTCGCTATTTTTTTAAGTGTTTTCCTCGCTATTGCTTCATATCTCGGTGTATTTTCAGAGATTCGCTCCATGAGAGCTGCGTTTTTAAGACGCATCCAGACTTTGTCCCGTGTGAATGGCTGCGACGTCAATTTGTAATACTTTGCTGGGACTGTACACTGGGATGCAACAAAAAATAAAATTCTGAAATAAATTTTATTTTATTCAAAAATAAAAACGCTAAACACTGAATTTAGTCATTTTAAATGCTACAAGTGAATTTTCATTTGTACAGTACACATTCATAATGTACAGTATGAAAAATGATTATATTGAACAGTGATATCAAATTATTAGTATTTTTACAGAAGTTTAAGTGTTTAAGAAAATTAAATTAAATAAAAAAAATACAGAAAATGAGCTGCACAAATAAATATACAGCATTGATTAATAAATAAAAAAATTCAATATCGGCAGATACCTAACCGATATATTGTACATCCCTAACTGTAACTGAAGGTCTAAATTAGAGATTTATATATTTGAATTGCATATAAAATATTTGGATTACAATTTTAACTTAATTTGGGATGCATATTTGTCAGTCATGCATAAAAGAATCATAAGTTTTATGTAATATCACTGAAAAACTGACTGTTTTAAAGACATAGTAACCAGGTTTATATATTTATCATCAATAAATCCAATTTCTTTCAGTCTCATACGTTTGAACTAACTAAATTATTGCTTGTTTCAAAACTTGCTATGTTTTAACCTTGTTAACCATACATTTTAACTGAATAAATGTAATATGTTTTGCAATATACAGGTTAATGCTGATTCTAAGCAATTTGAATAAATGCATTTTAATAATAATCTTGTTTTAAAAAAATCAAATGGATGTGAATAGTTAATAATAAACCATGCAATGATTTTTTGTTTCCTCTGTTTATGTATGACTGAAATATGCATCACATTACATTTATTAGTTTGTGTTAAAACTCTGTAAACTAAATTAATGGAAATTCGAATGCACTTAAAATACATACATTTTACATTTAAGCCTAAATATTTTGCAGCATCGCTTCACTACGGCAATCCATTCATCTGAATCCGTAGAAAATGCTTCATCTCTGGATATGAACCCGATTTTAATGATCTCCATCATCATTTGATGAAATACTGCCTTTAAAATCTCTTTTAAATAAAATCCAGTTTACCTGCTTTCCATAGATGGCTACGATAAGTGCGCCGACCACATGCTAGTCAATCTGGCACATTCTGCAGCCTCATTTGCATAGAGAGAAGCTATGTTTGCCCTGAAAATAATAACAAAGACTTCATTTGAATGTGTATGGCACAATGTCCAACCAGCTCATGTAGAACCTGAATAAATTGGATTCTCATCACAGCGGTGAAATCTGCTAGCTGTGTGCTAAAGTGATTTCACCCCTCAGTTTTCAGGTTATAGTTTAGAATTTGAAATCTGCAGAATGTATGTTCTGTAACAAAATGTCAAAACAGGGTGTTTGTGACCTTTTTAAATACTGCTGCATGCTATCTTGGCTTTAAAGGGTCTTTCTAAAGAGATGCACTTACCTGAGAGCTGACAATCTCCTTCCTGCCTCAGAGAGGCGCTGTACAGCAAAAGAGATCAGTATGGGGCTCTCCTCAAATTCTGGCAACAGTTCGTACAAGTGACCTGGAACACACAACAGCCTCGTTCTATCAGGTGTCCACACATGCACTAACCTAGTGCCTACATCTCCTAGAGGGCATTGCAAGTTCATCAAGTGCTTACAAGAGGCTATGTTCAGAATGGAATACTAGCATACTGCACAGTATACACTCTGCACTGCTTATTTAAAACCAATTTAAAACATTTGTAAATATTAAAATGCACCTAGTATTACTTCATCTCTCTGGAAACAGAAGGTCAAGCACAATGCATTGTGGGTGCAGTGGTCGTATACTACAAATTTTGGCAAATGTAGATCATACAGGTATTCCATGCAAACGTTTGCACAGTATACATACTGTATATTGCAGAAAACAGTCAGAGATAAGTGTGCTATTCTGAACATAGTCACAATCTGAGAAACTGAGATTTCATGCAAACACAAAACAGCACAGAACAGGAGATTTCCCAGTGAACTATGACCGAGGGAGTGTTGTATTGAGCTGTTCTGCTTGAGTGCCATAGACGGCCAGAGAAGTAAAACAGTAAAGCACTTTATCATAGAATGTGTGATGTTTGAATGAGAAGCTACCGAAATAAATGCTTTGTGCCATTTAACAGTATGAAACTTAAATCAACTGAGAACAAAAACATGTTTGCTTAACCTTTCTGAGTTTTGCAGTATTTAATTAAAATGTGTCAGATTTTGTACAGCTGGCCACTGTGGTGTTTTTCTTTTCAGCTTTGATATACAACCCGAATTCCGGAAATGTTGGAACGTTTTTAAATTTGAATAAAATGAAAACTATAAAAGACTTTCAAATCACATGAGCCAATATTTTATTCACAACAGAGCATAGAGAACATAAATGTTTAAACAGAGAAATTTTGCACTTTTATCCAATAAATGAGCTCATTTCAAATTTGATGCCTGCTACAGGTCTCAAAAAAGTTGGCACAGGGGCAACAAAGGGCTGAAAAAGCAATACATTTTGAAAAGATTCAGCTGGGAGAACATCTAGCAACTAATTAAGTTAATTGACATCAGGTCTGTAACATAAAAGGGATGTCTTAGAGAGGCAGAGTCTCTCAGAAGTAAAGATGGTCAGAGGCTCTCTAATCTGTGAATGAGTGCGTAAAAAGATTGTGGAATACTTTAAAAACAACGTTCCTCAACGTCAAATTGCAAAGGCTTTGCAAATCACATCATCTACAGTGCATAACATCATCAAAACATTCAGAGAAACTGGAGAAATCTCTGTGCGTAAGGGACAAGGCCGAAGACCTTTGTTGGATGCCCGTGGTCTTCGGGCCCTCAGACGACACTGCATCACTCATCGGCATGATTCTGTCATTGACATTATTAATGGGCCCAGGAATACTTCCAGAAACCACTGTCGGTAAACACAATCTGCCGTGCCATCTGCAGATGCCAACTACAGCTCTATCATGCAAAACGGAAGCCATATGTGAACACGGTCCAGAAGCGCCATCGTGTCCTGTGGGCCAAGACTCATTTAAAATGGTTTCAAAGTGGAAAAGTGTTCTATGAGTCCAAATTTGATATTCTTGTTGGAAATCACGGACGCCGTGTCCTCCGGGCTAAAGAAGAGGGAGACCTTTCAGCGTGTTATCAGTGTTCAGTTCAAAAGTCAAGTCAAGTCAAGTCACCTTTATTTATATAGCGCTTTTAATAATACAAATTGTGTCAAAGCAACTGCACAATATCAAAATAGGAAAATAGTGTCAATAATGTAAAATAACAAGATTAAACACTCAATTTTCAGTTAAAGGCATTTCATTATTGAATTCAGTGATGGCATCGTCCAGCTCAGTTCAGTTCAAAAAGTTTCTGTTCAATCAAGTCGACGATATTGCTGGAAATGAAGTGTCCCCAACTAAGCAAGCCAGAGGCGACAGCGGCAAGGAACCAAAACTCCATCTGTGACAGAACGGAGAAAAAAACCTTGGGAGAAACCAGGCTCAGTCGGGGGGCCATTTCTCCTCTGGCCAGACGACCCAGCAGTTCAATTCCAACTGCTGCAAAGTCAGATTGTAAGGGCTCAACTGGTTCCAGTGGTCTTTTCCCGATGGCTGTCTAGGTGGCAGGGTCCTCACTGGGGATCTGTCTCTGGGGCTCATCTAGGTGTCCTGGTCTCCGCTAACGTTCAGGGCTGTAGAGGTCGTCTCTAGGTGCTGATCCACCATCTGATCTGGTGACTGCAGTGACCTCGGAATAAGAAAGAAACCAGAAAAGCAAAAAAAAGCAAGCCAGCATCTCTGATGGTATGGGGGTGCATAAATGCATACGGTATGGGCAGCTTGCATGTTTTGGAAGGCACTATGAATGCTGAAAGGTATATAAAGTTTTAGAGCAACATATGCTCCCCTCCAGATGACGTGTATTTCAGCAGGACAATGCAAAACCACATACTGCAGCTAGTACAACAGCATGGCTTCGTAGTAGAAGAGTCCAGGTGCTGAATAGGTCTTTCACCTATAGAGAACATTTGGCGCAACATTAAATTAAAATTACATCAAAGACGACCACAAACTCTTCAGCAGCTGGAAACCTATATCAGGCAAGAATGGGACCAAAGTCCAACACCAAAACTCCAGAAACTCATAACCTCGATGCCCAGACTTCTTCAAACTGTTTTGAAAAGAAGAGGAGATGCTACACCGTGGTAAACATGCCCCCGTCCCAACTATTTTGAGACCTGTAGCAGGCATCAAATTTGAAATGAGCTCATTTTCTGCATAAAATTGTAAAAAAATCTCAGTTTAAACATTTATGTTCTCTATGTTCTATTGTGAATAAAATATTGTCTCATGTGATTTGAAATTCTTTTAGTTTTCATTTTATTCAAATTTAAAAAACGTCCCAACATTTCCAGAATTCGGGTTGTAACTATATTTGGGTCATTATTCTACTTAATAGTAACTATGTTTGTTTCTTTTTAAATAGTTTAATAGTAATAATTTATTAATAAAATTATAGTTTTATGTTAAAACAATATCTGTAAGTCACATTTTTTATTTTATTTTTGAAAATGTAGTTGCTGTCTGTGCTATGTTATTATTACAATAATCTTTGTGATTAAAATAATTTATGTTAATTAAAATAAAGCAAAAAAATTAAAAATAAAACTTAGAAAATTAGAAATGTTGCCTTGGATAACAAATAAAGCTACATATAAATAAATACACACGTTTTGAGTTGAAGAAGCAAAAAGTTCTAATGAGTCTAATAATCTATTGATGCCTAATATTCCTTAATTAATTGTTTTTTATTCGAATAATATAAAAGCGATATTTTGATTTTATAAAAAGTTAAAGAAAAAAACTTTTGCATGTATATACTTAAGTAAAATGTTATATTTATATATATATACAATATTTATTTTAAGAAAATAATTTATATAAATTATATATATACAGGTACATCTCCGAAAATTAGAATATGGTGAAAAAGGTCTTTTTTTTTGTTACTTATTTCAAAAAGTGAAACTTTCATATATTTTAGATGCATTACATGTAAAGTAAAACACTTAATTCTAATAATATAAAAGCGATATTTTGATTTTATAAAAAGTTTGTTTGCATTACACACTGAAAAACATCATACAAAACTGGAAGTATCACGTTGATTATAATCAGTAGCAAATCATTGGAACTGGGACTGATTACTGAGAATGACAATTTATTTGTGTCTGTATGTAAATATGAGAAAAATAAATCAATATATCAGTCTTAGGACAAACATGTGACCTACTAGTACTTGATCTTTACTCTAGCATACTGGCCTGATGATGTTGATAAGCAGTGGTATTTTCAAAGAGGAAGCTGGTTCTAGATCAGTGTTGTCTTGAGAGATATTAGTCCTGGAATGTGTCGACAAACAGGAAGTGTTTTTCCTTATCCGGACGGTGCTCTGATTGAGTGCAAGCTCCTGCTCATTCATCATCTCCACTGTTTGTGAATGTGGCCTTTGCTCTTGGATCAGTCTCAGATTACTGTAGCGGTTTGTTTAGTGCTCTCAGACTGACCTCAAACCAAACCAGGCTGAGCTGGGTTAACATGTCTGGAGAGATAAATACAACACAAACACAGGGACACAATGACATTTGCATCCAGATCACAAAAGCTGATTAGTATATAAAACTATCACAGTATCTATAACATTCAGTTGTTTTACATTCAAAATAATAATACTTTTGGGGTTTTGTTCACTTGCTACTTGCATATTAATTTGTCTCGAACATCATGTGTTGTCATTAGTTATTATACCTAAATGAGTGGAATACAATGAAATGTATACACATTAAAATGAATGTGCTATTTGTTAGTGTGTTTTATATGTATGTATGTATGTATATATATATATATAGTATATATATATATATATATATATATATATATATATATATATATTATATATATAAGTATATATATAATATATATAATATTATAGTTATATATATATATTATATATATAGTAATATATATATATATATATTATATATATATATAAATATATTGTGTATATATATTCACACAGTAAAAATAAGTACTAAAGAAAATAATAAATAATAATATTAATAATTATAAAATGTTAGTACAACTTAAAAATTAATAGTAAGTAGTAGTAACAACAATAAAAATAATGCATGTATATATTTAAGAAAAATATGTTCTATTTACATATATATAAAATTTTAAGTTTTACAATTTAAAAAAAATATACATATATATTTATTTTAAGAAAATAATTTATATAAATTGTAAAACATTAGTACAACTTACAATTTAATAATAAATATTATAATAACAACCACAATAATGCATGTATATGCTTAAGTAAAATGTTATATATATATATATAGCAAATAATTTAAGCAAATAATTTATACCAATTATATTTATATATACGTATATATATATAAATTATTTTCTTAAAATAAATATTTTATTTAAAATATATACATGTATGTGTGTGTATTTATTTATATATACATAATAAATATACACAGTACACACACATATATTATGTAAACACAAACTTTTATTTTGACAGCCCTAATTCAATCATTCATTCATTCATTCAAAACAAATTAAATAAGATTTTAAGAGTTGTTTTTCTCTCTTCTCCTACAGTCCTGTCCAATAAAAGTGAAAAAGCTTAACTTTAAACAATATAACTACACATACGGTGTGAAAAGCCCTCAAATTAAGACGAAGTATACATGTCTTTTGAAGTCAATATATTATTGTTTATTTCCATATAATTGAACATGAATCTATGATGTATCTACTTTGCAGTTGAGTTTGTGATAGACGGTGGATCATTGTTTAAATGCTGGTCCATGTGCACTTGCACACTTAATGAACATTAAATTGGCAGGAGTAATAAAACATGCCTTGACAAGAAAACATCTGCAGTCTGCATGAGAAACAGCATCATAACGTGACAATCTGAGTTCAGTTACTCTTTATATCAAAGGCAGTCCTTTCCCAAACGCATTCTTCACACACGTACATACAAATACACACAGCGTCCCGTCTTTCCTGCGACCCCCTCCTTCCTCTCTGTGCTCCTCACGCTATATGACCATCAGGTTGTTCAGGCGTGGTGACCCACAATCCCAGAGGATCACATTCAAGACAAAAGGCCTCTGCAGTGAGAGAGAGGCAGGCCGGAAGAGACCACTCAAACACACACATACATACGCTATAAACAACACCAGTACATACTCTGAATGACTTTCTTATGTTACCCTCGCTCTCATTACAGTACAGTATGTACCGTACAGGGGCCTTAGAAAGTATTTTGATATTTAAAAAGTGCTAAAAAAATATGTTGCTACCAGCTAGACATGCAATCTTAAGGTGGTCAAACAGGTTTCTGGATTAGTTAACAAGCTAATAACCATCTAAGACCAGCTACTGTGTTCAGAAATACAGATACAGTCTGGATTTTCCAGTCGAGTTTTAGGGTTTCCAATAAAACCATGTAAACCTAGTTTTGAGTTATGTTTTATGTTTTGCTTTAAAAGTTTGCTTGTGTTGTCTTTAATATGAATAAATGTCATTGGCTTGATATTTTATTATATTTTAAGTGATTTACTGTATGCCTCAAAATATGCATCATATTAACAGAAAATATTAAATTAACAAAACATTCTTCAAGGCAGCTATTTCTAAAATTTTATCACCAAAAAATAAATACAAATAAAATAATAATAATAATAATAAATAATGCCGTTTACACCTAATTACCAGTTGATTTTATTTTATATTTATATTTTATTTTGTTTTATATAAATCTATGAAAGTTAATTTGGAATTGTGTTGTAATTAATGGTCATTTATGGTTATCATTGTACATTCAAGACTGATCAAAAATAATATGCAAGCCCATTTTCACCACATAAGAAAAAAATCATGCTTTGGTAAATCATAAATATGGCATAAAAGTCTAAATTATGAGTCACTATGTCATTATTGTGAGAAAAAGTCAAAATCATTACATACTAATCAAAATCATTACATATTAAGTTAAAATTATGATTAAAAAAATCAAAAGGTTTTGACTGTCATAGGTTATGAACTTTTCCCTCATAATTTCGACTTGTTTCATATTTTTTTTATGACCTGGTATCTTATAATTTCGACTTTTCTAAGTCATAAGCCTTAACTTTTTTTGTCAAAATGATGATTCACCACAGCGCGCGGCGGAAATGAGCTTGTTTACAAATAACGTTGTGTACACTATAATTATTTGTGGTGTTTGGGCTCCACCTTATGGACACTATGTCGACTGCATCTGTCTAAAACTTTAAAAAAATATGCATTTTAAAATACAGTATCTGACAAAGAAATGTAAATAAATAAATAAAAAGAACTACACGTATCAGTGATATTTAATACGAATTTTATATAGGCTAACATATTTAAATCTGATATTAATTTTAGTTGCTCCTTTTGTGTCCGTTGCTCTGAAACTGTGGTACATTTGTTTTTGAATTCCCCTTTTGTAAAACAATTTGGGCAGAATGTCTGTTATTTTATTGTACAAAATATTGACAATCATTTTGTTGTGTTATTGAAATGTAAATTATTTGGTATCTTAGAGAACAGCAAAGAAAAGCAGACTCACGTTTACATAATACATCTTGTTTTTTTTTACATGCAAAATTTCATATTCACAAATGTATGTTCTCCTGAAGAAAATGAAGGAAATGGAGAATTACATTGATAGGCTACTATACAATTTTCTTACACAACAAGCAATTAAAACGGTGAAAGTTTGTAAACGTTTTACTATCTTTGCATTTGTATACAGCCGCCTCTTGTGTATAATTGTTTATATTATACATGTACAATGTTGTCATATAAATGTAACTTGTTCTTGTTAATATTAACAACAACAAGTTACATGTATATGACAATCATTATCTACTGTATATTATATACATAGATCACATGAGGAAGTAAAGCTAGATGGCGCCACTGAAATCCACGCACACTCCTGCGAGCGCGCGGCAGTGTCTTTACGCACGCTCACCTGCAGTGTTAAAGTTCAGAGGTCGGGTAAAGGTCGTGTTTTGAGTTTATTCCCCATCACAAGCAATGGCTTCCATAAGTTGGTTAACATGCAGGCGGTTTTCTCAGCTCGTGCGTCGGCCGCTGCTGCTGCAGTATGTGTGGGCTCCAGCGCGAGCGCTTCACCGGGGGAGCGCGCGACGTGCGGCGGAGAAAACCCCGCTGAACAGACCACGATCATCACCGGAGCAACAGTACTTCACTGAGCTAGACAGAGCTGATGCGCTGGTAAACACAGACACAGTATTACTGTATAACAGTACTTCACTGAGCTAGACAGAGCTGATGCGCTGGTAAACACAGACACAGAGTATTACTGTATAACAGTACTTCACTGAGCTAGACAGAGCTGATGCTCAGGTAAACACAGACAAAGAGTGTTAGTGTATAACAGTACTTCACTGAGCTAGACAGAGCTAATGCTCAGGTAAACACAGACACAGTATTACTGTATAACAGTACTTCACTGAGCTAGACAGAGCTGATGCGCTGGTAAACACAGACACAGAGTATTACTGTATAACAGTACTTCACTGAGCTAGACAGAGCTGATGCGCTGGTAAACACAGACACAGTATTACTGTATAACAGTACTTCACTGAGCTAGACAGAGCTGATGCTCAGGTAAACACAGACACAGAGTATTACTGTATAACAGTACTTCACTGAGCTAGACAGAGCTGATGCGCTGGTAAACACAGACACAGTATTACTGTATAACAGTACTTCACTGAGCTAGACAGAGCTGATGCGCTGGTAAACACAGACACAGAGTATTACTGTATAACAGTACTTCACTGAGCTAGACAGAGCTGATGCTCAGGTAAACACAGACACAGAGTATTACTGTATAACAGTACTTCACTGAGCTAGACAGAGCTGATGCTCAGGTAAACACAGACACAGAGTATTACTGTATAACAGTACTTCACTGAGCTAGACAGAGCTAATGCTCAGGTAAACACAGACACAGAGTATTACTGTATAACAGTACTTCACTGAGCTAGACAGAGCTGATGCTCAGGTAAACACAGACACAGAGTATTACTGTATAACAGTACTTCACTGAGCTAGACAGAGCTAATGCGCTGGTAAACACAGACACAGAGTGTTAGTGTATAACAGTACTTCACTGAGCTAGACAGAGCTGATGCTCAGGTAAACACAGACACAGAGTATTACTGTATAACAGTACTTCACTGAGCTAGACAGAGCTAATGCGCTGGTAAACACAGACACAGAGTGTTAGTGTATAACAGTACTTCACTGAGCTAGACAGAGCTAATGCGCTGGTAAACACAGACACAGAGTGTTAGTGTATAACAGTACTTCACTGAGCTAGACAGAGCTGATGCTCAGTAGGGATGGGCATTTCTGATCATATTTCATTTCGAGTAATCCACAGGTTTGAGAAACGAGTACTCGATTAATCGGGGGTGGAGCTTAAGCAAGGCGTGTGCCTCATAGCAACAATTAAAATATTTTAATTAAAGCCCTGTTAAAACGTTGTTGATAAAAGTATGACAGGATTCAAAAAATAATTAAATTAACACAGATTATTAAACATCACCATCAATAGTGGTTAACACAGTAAACATTTAAAAGAAATAACAGCATGAGGTGAAGCTGAAGCGCTTTTTCTACATGACGCATTGTATATAAAATTAATCACATAGCCTAGATACACAATATGTAAATGTTATATTACAAATTGTATTTATCTACACAAAATGCATGTGAGCTTGAACTAAGTGCCAACCAGAAAGTAGTGGATGCGCTTCTCCCGTTACAGGGCGCTTTAAAACAATAGTAACTGAAGCCCCGCAAAAAAAAAAAAAAAAAAAAAAAAGTTATTTTACAGTATTATCCCATCAATATGTCTGTCTTATTATTTGTATAAATATTTTGCATCGGTTTTTAAAAAGATAACCTACCTTTTTCTATGTTTTATAAAACAAATAAAACACACATGATATGCTTTTCAGTTATTTTATTCAACTGTTATTTTTAACAAAACAATATTTTACTTCAGCAGCATCACAACAGCTGTGGATCAAAAAAATATTTTTGTAAAAGGTTCGCAAAATTAAAGTTTAATACAACTTCACCAAACGACTGTTAAGTAGCCCATAGCCTAACGAAAATTAGAAGCCAGCATAATTTGGCTGCGCAAACTTAAAATAAAAATAAAAAATAGCCTGAATATTTTTACCTCAGCTATAAAACTTAAAGATTAGGTAACATAACATTTCTTTCAAAATGATCAGTCGGTAAAGGTAAATAAAATAAAGCCGGCATAATTTAACTATGCTGCTTAAACTTAAAACAAAAACAGCCTGAATATTTTACCATGCATGGCTAATAAAACTTAACATAAGGACTACATATTTTTATTTAAAAAGATCAGTCGGTCTACGTGCTCAGATGAAAGCCGAGTGCGGAGTCTATTTACAATTAGACCTGCGGTGGAAAAAACACGCTCAGCAGGCACAGAAGTTGCAGGAACAGCCAGGTACCACTGGGCAAGGGTGCTTAGCTTTGCAAATCGAGACTCATTTACTTTCCACCACAATAAAGGATCCTGGTTTACAGAGATGCATGGCTCCCTGAAGTAGCTTTCGGTTTCGGTATCATGCGGAGAAACATCACTCGTGCCGTAGTCCTCGCCGAAAAGAGTGTCGCGCGCCGTTGCTGAGTCGGGCTCACTTTGTATGGGTCTGACAGGATTTGGGATTGTCTCGCAAAGCTGCTTCAGATTCTCTTTTACTCTCTCCCGAAGCTCTGTCTCAAGAAACTTGAGATGTTTGTGTCTTGGATCCAAAGCCGCTGCAATAAGAGGCAGATACACTTTCTCAGCATCTTCAGCAACTGCGACTATGCGCCGTTTCAGAGATTCGGCTACGGCATTTTTAAATTCAGACACTCTTGGAGACTCACTCCTCTGTGTGTTTAGGTGTCTAGTGATGAGACTGTGTGTGATCGGATAGACCATTGAACTGGAAACATGGGTCTCACTGCACATTGTAGTTGTGGCACACTTAAGAGACTTGAGAACAGGTGTCAGTTCTTCCACAGTCTCCCAGTGCTCATCTTTTAGGTCAAGTGTCCTCGCATCTGCAAGTTTTGTAACATTGCGATCGGACAGAACAGCACACACAGCCCACCTCTGTTCCAAAAGGCGTTCGAACATGTCACACACCGAATTCCACCGCGTGCGACAATGCTGAATAAGCTTATGGTCGGGTATATTTTGTTCTTGTTGTTTCTGCCTAAGTGCGGCTGTAGCTAGTGTGCTGTGGTGAAAATGTGATACCAAGCGGCTACTTGCAGCTATTACATTTTTTACAGTTGCAACATTGAAGCCCTCATTGATTGCAAGCTGCAGGGTGTGTGCGAAACAGGGCACTGATTCCCAAAGACTTCGATTTGCCAGAACCATGTTCGCAGCGTTGTCGTGCACACATGCCATTACTTTTTCAGAGCTTAACAGCCACTTTTCTGTTGCATCTTTTAGGTAGTTGGCAATGTTCACAGCTGTGTGTCTTTCCTCGAAACCTCGCGTCTCTAATACTGCGTTGTGAATTTTCCATTCATTTATGTAATGACAGGTTAGCGTCATATACGATTCAGTGGTTAGCGAGGTCCACGAGTCCGTAGTTATAGCCACCCGCGCTGGCTTCGACAGACTGTCTTTTAGTGAACAAGCGCATTTTTCGTATAGAGCATCAATCCTTGCAGTGACCGTTTTGCGCGATGGGACAGTATAGTGGGGCTCAACGTAATTCATTAAACGTTTAAAACCTTCACCTTCAACAAAACTAATAGGCAGCAAGTCCTTGGCTGTCATTTCTGCTATTAGCTGCGTCATCTTCTCTGCCCTGCCTGTGTCGCATTTCTGTCTGATGGTGAAATCTCTTATGCTCGTCTGACTGCTGGTAGTGGCATCGGCATCATCTGCTTTTTTGTGTTTATGTGCAAGATGGTAACGCATCGAACTCGTTGTGGAGTTGTAGACCAGTGTGGCGCTGCACATCTTACACTTGACTGTTTTTTCGTCAAGTTTTTCAAAGTGTTGCCAGACATCGCTGCGCGCTTTAGATGCCATTTTCGCTC
This sequence comes from Aspiorhynchus laticeps, assembly GCA_023376895.1. NCBI lineage: Eukaryota > Metazoa > Chordata > Actinopteri > Cypriniformes > Cyprinidae > Aspiorhynchus > Aspiorhynchus laticeps. The sequence continues at coordinate 24,079,865 of CM041814.1, forward strand.
TGTGCTCCGGCCTTGTCTCTAGACCACAACTTCTCGCAGCCATAACCAATCAAATATCAGACTACCGCCCAAATACCAGCATAACCAATCAGAAAGAATGAAAGTAGTTTTTTTTTTTAAAAAAATACATTTTTAGAGCCAATCGATCATCGTTTTCATGCTCGATCGTCGCTGATGCGTTCGAGTAATCGATTAATCGAGTACTCGTGCACATCCCTAATGCTCAGGTAAACACAGACACAGAGTATTACTGTATAACAGTGTTACGGAGCTAGACAGAGCTGATGCTCAGGTAAACACAGACACAGAGTATTACTGTATAACAGTGTTACGGAGCTAGACAGAGCTGATGCTCAGGTAAACACAGACACAGTATTACTGTATAACAGTACTTCACTGAGCTAGACAGAGCTGATGCTCAGGTAGACACAGTATTACTGTATAACAGTACTTCACTGAGCTAGACAGAGCTGATGCTCAGGTAGACACAGTATTACTGTATAACAGTACTTCTCTGAGCTAGACAGAGCTAATGCGCTGGTAAACACAGACACAGAGTGTTAGTGTATAACAGTACTTCACTGAGCTAGACAGAGCTGATGCTCAGGTAAACACAGACACATTGGGCCTCATTTACGAAACGAACGTACGACCGATATTTGGGCGTACGGTAGTTTCTTCGCAAAACTTGGAATTTATCAATATGGACGTGAGCGGTGGCTACGATCAAATCTCACGTCAGGTCTGAGCTCGTGTACGCAAGTTTTTGAGTCAGCCTGAACTTGCGTGCAGCATAGAGAATTTCAGAGAATTGTATAAATGACAGCATTTTGTTCATTTAGATTATTTTCCTAAACCGACAAAAGCTTCTTTTTTTTTTTTTTCCTTTCAGGGTTTTAGCTTTATGCGCAAATAGCAGCATAAACAACAGACCGTGAGGAATCACACATCGTCGTATCACGCACCTGCAGCGCTTCTGTGAATGGAGAAAAACAGAAATTATAAAAGGAATAAAATAAATAGGGCTACAGGAAATATATTTCTCTTAATTAACAGATTAACAAAAGAAAAAAAAAAACAGTGCGACAAGTATAGGCCACTTTCGTTTTTGTGACACTCTTAATGCATTTTATTTGTTTTCTATAACTTTATTTTTTAAGATTTAACTGCTCGGTGATCGCAGATGCCTCACACGCACACACACAACATTTCAGCGTTACTAACTTGATATTTCAGCCATTAATAAAACTAAAATGCAGTCAACCAAACATAAATGTTACATTGCACAATTTACAAGGTCCACTGTAAAATCAGCGTGCAGCGCCGAAACAAACATTAATTGCGCATGTGAAGGGTGATATTTTACATGGATATTGGAAGTGAAGTACAAAGCCTTGTTTACATCATAGATAATAGTTTAGCAACCAAATGTTACATGGCAAAAATGGAAACATTTGGATGTCGAATGAGAGAGGCTCGTGAGCCCAATGCAGTTTAGTTTCGCTTTAATAAATTCATTTTACCTTGACCCTGTATTCTGTTTATAATGAATGCCACTATAGCCTAATTTGTGTTTTACTTCATAGTTTAATATAAAATTTTATAGCTACTCATTTTTTCATTCTTGTTCTGTAATAGGCCTACCGTTAAATTTAAAGGGTTTGTTGTGGATTACGGAGAATAATATATAGTGTTTACAATGTTTATACATTTTTCGTTATATTTACTGGTATTTAATATACATATAAATTAATGCCATTGTTTGCAATTATAAGGTTAACGGGTGTTTTTGGAGTAAGATCAACTTCTCTTTAATGAGATACTTCCTCTTTTTGGCCGGGTTATGTTACTCCTTGTCGTAAACTCTAGGGGCGAGGCTTCTAAACCGGGGTGTTTTTAGGGGCGTAATATTCAAATGACGATTGTTTTCTTCCGCCACATTTATCAACATACGATCTTTCGTACGATGGGATTGGCGGCATACGAATGTTTCATAAATCACACGTGAGCTCTGTCGTAAGTTGATTTGTGCGCATGGATCTGCGCTCGTTTCTACGTTAGATTGATAAATGAGGCCCAGTATTACTGTATAACAGTACTTCTCTGAGCTAGACAGAACTAATGCGCTGGTAAACACAGACACAGTATTACTGTATAACAGTACTTCTCTGAGCTAGACAGAGCTAATGCGCTGGTAAACACAGACACAGTATTACTGTATAACAGTACTTCTCTGAGCTAGACAGAGCTGATGCTCAGGTAAACACAGACACAGTATTACTGTATAACAGTACTTCTCTGAGCTAGACAGAGCTGATGCTCAGGTAAACACAGACACAGTATTACTGTATAACAGTACTTCTCTGAGCTAGACAGAGCTGATGCGCTGGTAAACACAGACACAGTATTACTGTATAACAGTACTTCACTGAGCTAGACAGAGCTGATGCTCAGGTAAACACAGACACAGTATTACTGTATAACAGTACTTCTCTGAGCTAGACAGAGCTGATGCGCTGGTAAACACAGACACTGAGTATTACTGTATAACAGTACTTCACTGAGCTAGACAGAGTTGATGCTCAGGTAAACACAGACACAGTATTACTGTATAACAGTACTTCACTGAGCTAGACAGAGCTGATGCTCAGGTAAACACAGACACAGAGTGTTAGTGTATAACAGTACTTCACTGAGCTAGACAGAGCTGATGCTCAGGTAGACACAGTATTACTGTATAACAGTACTTCACTGAGCTAGACAGAGCTGATGCTCAGGTAAACACAGACACAGTATTACTGTATAACAGTACTTCACTGAGCTAGACAGAGCTGATGCTCAGGTAGACACAGTATTACTGTATAACAGTACTTCTCTGAGTGTGCTTCAGCTTCCACTCTTCACACATACGATTAGATATACACCTAGCGCACATTTATATAGTTTAAACATTTAAACTAATAACAATGTGATATGCTTGAACTGGTTTATATCTATAGACTTTATTTCAGGCAAGTCGTGATGATTTGAGAAGGCTAAATTGATCAAACATAGGCTATGATCAGCTCACTGTCTGCTGCTGGTCGCATGGTCCTTACTTTAAAAAAAAAGAAAAGAAAAAACGTACATTTAACGAACAAAAAATGCTCCACGTTTTTCTAAATTAACTTTATAAAAAAACGAAACGAAATATAATCACTTTACCATTACATACACCCCCCCCCCCCAAAAAAAACCCCTTGTGCGTACCCTCGGAAGAAATCCTGCAGGCGCCCCTGCTCTGTGTATTACTGTATTTGTTAATTTACAATTGTTCCTTTTTATATTACACTAATTATGAAAAGTACTGGTGGTACTGTGGTACACTTAGTGGTATTTTATGTTGTCATGTGATTACTATATTCTTAAACTATTTTATTAACATTGTATTCCAATGAATGTGATTCTACGATGGTACTGGTACAAAATTATGTATTATAGGCCTATATAATACGTGTCCGAAAATCATGGCAGTACCCTGGTATAATACTGCATGTCATTAATACTATTACTAATAATAATGATAGTACTGTAAATATTTTTTTTCATGTTTTTTTTTTTTGCATTGTTAACTGCCAAATAATTTGTTTGTAGACCCTTATACTATTTTATTTTATTTTCTAGATGCTGCGGAAGTCTCATGAAACAGGTGAGGTCATGTGTCCAGCATTAATGACATATAGACAATCCTGTCATCATTTACTCACCTCCATGTCTTTCCAAACTATGACTGTGTTTCTGTTGTTTTTTACTTTCTGACTTTTTATGGAATATTTTGTCTACTATAAATATAGTGAAAAGTAGTAGGACTGTCAAGCTCTAAATAAATAAATACGCACCAATAAAGTATCATAAGCCTAAATGTATCGTACCTTTGTTTAAAGAACTGGCTAAAAATCTGAACGATTTTTCAAGATCAGTTTGTGTCCAATTTGTGAATGAATTCAGAGTCAGGTTTGAATTAATTGTTTGATTTATTTCAGTCTAATTCACTTCAAACTGGTCTGTATTATTCAGTCAAGATTATCAGTGAAAAATGAATTCATACAATCATATGTCACATTCACAGTCATACATAAGTCATTTAGACTTATTTTACTTTTATGGTGTTTTAGGTGTAATGTGTAATTTTTGAAAGGAAAAGAAAATTGGACAAAAAGACAAAGGTAGAAGAATGTGTACTTAACTTTATTGAAGGAAAGAACTACAATCCCATGAAGCACTGTGAATGATGTAAAGTAAATATTATGAATAAATATAAAACTACTAATCTAAAAAGAGTGATTATAAATATATAAATATTTATTACAAAATATGCATATATACTGTGTGTGTGTATGTATATATATGTATGTATATTGTGTGTGTGTGTGTGTGTGTGTATATATATATATATATATATATATATATATATATATATATATACATATATACACAGACACACATGCATATGATGCTGAAGAATTACTTTGGTATGATTTGCTCGTTTCGATCCTCTGAAGTGGTGAGATTTCAATGCAGAATCATGGGTAATGTAGAAATTATTTTTACCAGGAATTCTGCTGTTAAACATGAATATTTAAAAAAAAATGTTGAAATAATGTGAACTGATGGCTTCAACAATAGCATATACCATTGATTAACAACCTCTGATGTAGCTCTGTCTTTAACGGATTGTAAATTATCATTAAAAATAAAGTCTACCAAAAAAGAAAATGAATGGGATTTTTATATCTGGAACTGACTGTTGTGCTCTTAAATGATGCTTAAAAAATATTTTGATGCTTAAATTGCATATTTCCTGCACTTAAGTACTTTACATCTAGGCAAACAAGCATTCCCTAAAGCAATTTTTATGTATTTATTTTTTTTGCAGGATTTTTGTCCTGGTTCCGGAATGGTCTCCTGGCAACAGGAATTGGAGTTATTGCGTTTGCGCAGAGTGAAGTGGGCCGAGAGGCCGGATACGGTACTGTATCATTTTCCACTCAGTCCATCGGTTTTTCTTTTAAATTATAGTCCTGTTTTGAACAGTTTCTTCCTTTCCTCCCCCAGTGTTCTTCATCCTGGGTGGAGTGTGCGTGTCGTTCGGAGGAGCGTCGTACGTGACCAGTCTTCTGACCCTGAGGAGGATCATGCTCCTCTCTCGGCTGACTGTGCTGCTCCACGCGGGCCTGGTGTCCGTCGCCGCTCTCTTCTGGCTGTGCGCGGTATCGCTCTACATCGGCCGCCTGGAGTTGGAGATTATTCACGAGGAGGATGAGGAAGAGCACGAGGGAGATGAAGGCGGGGAGTGCGCAGAATGCAGGGCGAGACGCGAGAGACGCAGCGCTGAAGAAAAAGGCCAAAACAAGTGAGACGAGAGGAGACACCGAGTTCAAATGGCCTTGTACACTGACCCACAGCCAGATTTCTGTATTCACAAGCTGTTTAAACTGCTTTAAGAGGAAAGGAGACACTGGTTTGTGGAGTTGGGGCTTCTATCAACATAACTGTGCAGTACTCTAGTGCTTGATTTATTGGGTTGAACGAGTTTTTGTGTTTGTAATATTCCTGAACATCAGCTGTCCCACTGCATACAAAGGGTCAGTGACATAAATACATATTTTTATTTTGTAATATTTTTGTTGGATGTGGGGTGTGTGTTGAAACATGAAAGGGGATTTCTAAACTAGCACTTATCAGACAAGTAGTTCAGCATCTTGGTTGTTCAACTGTTATAAATGGACATGTTCACTATTTTATATAGTGATGTGTCTTCTGCCTCATGGCTTTCTCTCAACAGAGATGTCAGCACATCTTTTCTTTTGTTATGCATGAATCCAAAGATATTGTTGGTACCTTTTTTTTACAGCATGCAGTGTGCATTTTTACAGTGTGTCTGTTTACTTCGCATTGAATCAGCGCACGCTGCACACTTACAATCAGTCAACTCTAGATCTAGATCAACTCTAGCTTAAATGCTGTTTTCTCTGTTCAAAGCAAATACACAAATCTTTCTGGACTACAAGAAGGAATAATTCAACCGTGTCATCCAAAATGTCCTTTACAGATTAAATTGTTGTCAATTGCTGATTTTTCCTGTCTGTTATTTTGGATAAATGATTAGTGGTGCTAAAAGAATAATTCAGGTTTTAAACAAGTACAAAATTTAAATAATCATTTGTGACCCTGGAGCACAAAACCAGTCATAAGTGGCACGGATATATTTGTAGCAGTAGCCAACAATACATTGTATGGGTCAAAATTATCAATTTTTTCTTTTATGGCAAAATCATGGCAAAAATCATGTTCCATGAGGATACTTTGTAAATTTCCTACCATAATTATATTTATTTATATTCATATATATATATATATATATATATATTGATTAGTAATATGCATTGCTAAGGACTTCATTTGGACAACTTTAAAAGGCGATTTTCTCAATATCTTGATTTTTTTGCACCCTCAGATTCCAGATTCTCAAATAGTTGTATCTCGGCCAAATATCTTCACATCCTAACAAACCATACATCAATGGACAACTTATTTATTCAGCTTTCAGATGATATATAATTCTCAATTTAAAAAAACTTGACACATATGACTGGTTTTGTGGTCCTGGGTCACGTTCACTCATACCTCAGTTTGTAAAAACAAACAAAAAAATTGCATTTACAGTAGAAATCTATGAGGCTCTGTTGTTTTAGTATTATTTATATAATATAATATTTTGAATGAGCTTTTTTTATATATTTAGTTTTAATTTTAGTTCTGGTATGTGGTTTCATTTAGCTTGAACTAATTTTCATTGGAATTTTAGTTTTAGTAATTTTGTACTTCAACTTATTTCAGTTAGGTGCCCGGTCAACCTTTCGAATTTTGGATTAAGTTTTTTTTTTATGTATTTAATATATATTTTTTCAGCCTTATTTCAATTACTGAAATGGCTTTTAATAGTTTAGTCTTTCAATAACAACACTACTTTGGTGTAAGATACTTCAGCAATATAAACACTAAAATACACACATTTGAAATATAATTGGATAAAAATGTAAACACGAATTGTCTAAATATGACACTAGTGAAAGAAATGCTTGCTAACTTTGTTATATATCATATGGACAGATGAAACAACAATATAAAATTGCACAGACAATGTTAGCAAATGATTTAATAAACAGCATGACGTTTAAGTTTTGTGGTTATACTTTAAAAATGGTGTAGCCTATTTAAATGTTTTTGTAGTGCCCCATAGACTTCCATATTAAGTGCATTACTATAAAATAGATTTCTGTATGTGACGAAAAAAACGTCAGTAACTTGTGTTGAACCCTGAATAAGCTTCTTGCAGTCATTCAGATCAGATTTGCTGGGTTAAAACCTGCAATGCTGAAGGTTTCTATGACTATTAGGGGTTAATTCATTACAACTGTGAAACTAGTGACAAAAAGTTGTTAAATGGTAAAAAGTTGAAAACAAAACAGTGTAAGTCGTGTCAGATATCAAGGGCAGGTGTCGTCTCTGGAGGAGGCAGACAGACGTGTTGATCTGTATGCGTGTGAGGGTTGTTAATAGCGCCGGGGACTCTGTGGTTCTTTCATTAGTCGTTCCACTTCTGTTTGTACATCTTCAAAGGGCTTCTTATTTATTTGATTATATATTTTAATTATTGTCATCCAAAAGATTTTTTGTTGTTGATTTCTTGTCACAGTGGCTGTTGTTGTCATCAAAGACCATGTATGAGTCCTCAGAGAAATGATGGCACCTATCTGTCGGCATATAAATGTGTTTAAGAATCGTCGCTGTTTGTGTTTTGTAGATTCCAGAACACATTTAGAATTTTGTCAGGGTTTTGTTTTGTTTCTTGAGTCTTGAAGAGGTAGATGATTGTCTTTGCTATATGACTTTTGAACCTGAAGCCTGATTGGCTGATGTTCATATACTTCCACCTCTATCATGCATCTTTGCTGTTTTTCCACTGTGTGACTTTTTTTTTAAATGTATATTTATGTTAATGTGAAATGCAGAACATTCTATAAATGTATACTCTTTTAAAACCGATGACATTCATTGTATGTTGATTGTGAGTGTTTATCACGAGGTTACAGACTATTTGTTTATGCATGACCTTCAGTGCTATTTACAGTACATAATGAGTCTATGAATATGTACATAAATGGGGACTATGCAAGCACATTTGTCTCCCGCAATTTCTGAGAAGGACAGGTTTGATGTTTAAGGTGGCGTGAATTCAACGCTGTCACTTAAGGTGGAAATGTCATGTTAGTGGTCTTTAGAGGTTAACAAGCTGACTGTGGCAGAAGCAACTTTTGAAACTATAGCTTCTTATACTGCAGGTACATTACAGTCCAGCTATACTATACGTGACAGGTATACATACATGTCAAGTTACTAGAGAGTAAAAAAAAAGTATTTTTAAAAATGTATAACAATAATATATTTTTTTGTACAAGCAGAGCAGTCTTTAATTGTTTCTGGGAATGTGACAACAATAAACAAACAAATTTATACACACAAGGAGTGAGCATCATAAACAATTTAACAATTCTGGGGCCTGTTTCATAAAACAAGTTTACCAAATAAGTCAGCCTTATTTCAGTTATTATGACTTATTTTGAACCAAATCAATTGACAATACGTCAGACTAACTGAAATAAACCTGGCTTATTTGGCAGACTTGTTTTATGAAACAGGCCCCTGGTTTGAGTACTGATTCGTTTACAACTTTTGAGGAAATAAACATTATTTCATTGCCAGATGATGACAAAGTTGCAGGTGTAACATGAAAAAATGGATATACTGTGTGTGTGTGTTTAGGTATGTGTTTGTGTGTGTGTGTTTAGGTATATGTATGTGTGTGTGTGTGTGTGTGTTTAGGTATGTGTTTGTGTGTGTGTGTGTGTTTAGGTATATGTGTGTGTGTTTAGGTATATGTGTGTGTGTGTGTGTGTGTGTGTGTGCGTGCGTGTGTGTTTAGGTATATGTATGTGTGTGTGTGTGTGTGTTTAGGTATGTGTTTGTGTGTGTGTGTGTGTTTAGGTATGTGTGTGTGTGTGTGTTTAGGTATGTGTTTGTGTGTGTGTGTTTAGGTATATGTGTGTGTGTGTGTGTGTGTGTGTGTGTGTGTGTGTGTGTGTCTGCGTGCGTGCGTGCGTGCGTGCGTGCGTGCGTTTAGGTATGTATAGGGCTTTATACAAATGAGAAAAGGGGACTCCAGTCTTATAATTGGCCTTAAATACAATAGAGTATAAAAACATTCACATTCAGTAGTTCCATTTAAAAAATTAAAAAGTCTTCCACATTAAGTAGAAATAAATTGTGTTTTTTAAATGAAATGAAGACAGTGCTCATAGTTTGGCTAATTTAAAATGTCTCATTAAGATTTATATATATTTTTTTGTGAGTCATCTAAATTGTGTATGCTCTCATGAAGACCATACTCAAAATAATTTTCTACAAAAAAAAGTATTTCACCTTGATGAAATGGCGTGACCCGCGTGCTGTTTCACTAAACTTCAGAGAGAATCCTCACACTCATTGGCTGCCACCTCTGTAGATACGCTAGTAGTGTAGTGTTGTTTAGTGGCATGTAGTCTCAGCCTCAGACGTCACGCCCACGGACCTTTGGCTGAACGTCTGATGCATATGGCACACAAAAGTGGAAACACTTTAGGAGTTTCGAAGTCATCATCGGATTGGTTGAATTATACAGGATTTCCGGGAGACGTGTGTGTCGCGTTCTTTAACGTTCCGCCTGGAAAAAAAGAGGCTGTGACACCAAACCCCCTCACAAAAGAAGAAAGCCGTCGTGTTTACAACAGTGACGACGAGCGCTTATCGGGATCAACTAAACACCGGATTTTCAAAAGTATGTGAAATATTTAAAGTTTGTGCCATAGAATCCTTAAAATACGTCCGAGAGTTTCACACACGGGTCTGTTATTGTGGTGACATTTCCACACCCTGAAACATGACGCTGAATGAAACAAACTGTGATTGGTTGTTTGACATGTCGGTCAAACGGCCTCATGGCCTTGGCCAATGAAAGCTGCCATGCATTCCAGACCTTAAGCCGTCAGTCTGAAGGTCTGGCTACGCAAGACTAAGTGGCATGAAGCGTGAAAATTAGGCAGTGTAACACGCTTATTATTGTGCTTTTCCAGCAGAGACAAATGGAGGACCAGCAGCTGTAAAGACGACGCAGCAGAAAAGGTCTGAAGCCAGAAGTAAGACCGACAAAGACAAAAAACGAGCATAAACGTATACGGCATACAAGATGGAAAGATGACTGAATCCTAAGTAGTGACGCAGAAGTCCCTTCTTTTTGTTGGACATGTAAGAGTAGAACGCACTTTAAAACGCACTAGTATCAGTGTAATTTACAACTTCTTCTTTGGGTTTTAATGGCAGTTTGCATCCTTGGTGCTGCATTACCGCCATCTTCTGGAGCTAGTTACTTCCCATGTACAGCATCTTGTTTTCATATTCTTGTTATTAGTTTTACATAACTTTTTCGTGCCGCAAATGATCGCGTCTGGTGTGAATTGCCCCATATTGTTTCCATTCAAAAGCGTCATCGCACCGAATTTTCACGTTCAGTGTGAAAAGGCCTTAATGCTGATCTACGCCGACGCAGTGAAACATCGTGGTATTGGAACAGCGACGCAAAGGCAACCTAAAGAACTACTGAAAGCACAGAAAATATGGCAACAGAACAGTTATTTATTTATTTTGACACTACTGACAAAGGTTAAAATGTGTATTTTTAACTAATGATAACAGAAACAAAGTTTTTTTTGAAAACATGAATAGATTGATTTAATTTCTTCGCAAAATGATTCACTGTTTTGAGGTAGTGATGGGGGAAATTAACCTTTTCGAAGCTTTGGTTCAAATGAACCAAATGCTTCGCAAAATGATTCACTGTTTTATAGCATTTTAAACGTAAATGAAATTAGGCCAAAACATGTATAAAAACACCTTTTAACCAATTGCAAACGTTTTGTGAAAGTGTAATCTATTTAATCCAAATTATTAAAAACTTTTTTTAACTGTGCATATTGTATGAACAACCAGACATTGTTGTAGTTCTCATGAGAATCACAGTAAGCTGTGAAGGGTTGCAAAGGGGAAGAACATTTCCTGTACATTTCTGTAAACGTTCTAAAAGTTTTAAACAAATTCCTGGAAAGTTTACAAAAATTCTGGAAAGTTTAGAGAAATTTAAAAAATGTATTCCATTGGACTAGTTGAACTATATGGTTTTGCTTCACTTAAAATTCACTTAAAATTAACCACTCACTAAATCACTGAAGATTACTACAGGAAACACTGTGAACTTATTTTAGTATGCAAATGCATGTGTAAGACCTATTAACAGAACTAAACATCATTATTAACTGATTATCAGTATTAAAAAAATGGCATGTTTCTGAATGTTATGGACTGATACAATTACATTATTGCCCAATACATTTGAAAATCACCAAAATCAGATTTTTTTTAGCTGGCAGTTAACAACAATCACTTATTTGCTGCAACCTGACATTTTAGGACAGCATGTTTGATTGGCCTGGGTATAAAGATGAGCATTACACAGTTTTTTCATGCTTCCCTTAAAGGGATAGTTCACCCAAAAATGAAAATTCTGTCATCATTTACTCACTCTCAAGTAGTTCCAAACCTTTATGAATTTCTTTGTTCTGCCGAAGACAAAGGAAGATATTTTGAAGAAAGTTTGTAACCAGGCTGTTTTGGGGCACCATTGACTTCCATAGTACGAAAAAAATACTATGGAAGTCAATGGTGCCCCAGAACTGCTCTGTTTCCCACATTCTTCAGAATATCTTCCTTTGTGTTCAGCAGAACAAAGACATTCATACAGGTTTAAAACTACTTGAGGGTGAGTAAATGATGACAGAATTTTCATTTTTGGGTGAGCTATCCCTTTAAGTGCGGTCACATTAGGGGCTTTCACACCATGTAATTCTAGGAACGAGCCTGAACCAATTTTTCCCTTGGGCCATTTTCCTGGTTGCATTCGCACAGGCAGCGGTAATCAATTTTCAATAACCGAAAATTCAATAACCGAATGGAGGATGCCGTCATCGGAGCTGTTTTTGTTGTGTGTTGTGGGCTTTGTGAAAATGGAAATGGAATGTAAGCACACCATTTACGCGATTGAAAGTGCATGAAACACTGACTAAATCTCTTATGACAACTTGCAGTGTTATAATGAAGGCTGAGAAAAGAACATAACACTGCAGAAATGCCATTTTTGCTGTTTTCCATGTTCATGGCTAGATTTCGCCTACAAAATTTTGACGTGCAACAATAAAAGTTTGCACCTTTACTTAAAAATCTCTCTTTAGAAAACTGCTGAGCTACTGTAATACTACTGATAAATGTAAACCTGTATGCTACATGTGCTTGTAGTTATTGCTGCTTGTAGTTACTTACTCCTCAACACTGAAATAGGCAAGTGAAAACATTTCAGACATTCAGACAAAGATTTCTTGCCTATTCTCCAACTCCTCCTGGTTCTCTGGTGTTTTGGTGCAGTTCGTTAGTTACTGATTCCGGGCGTGTCTCAGTGCGGTAGGCCCGCGGTCTGTCTGTCTCTCCCTCAGCGCACGCAGCTCTGCTTCAAATTCAGGGCATCTACAGGGGCCGCCACACAGCTAAAGGGCACAGCGCCCAAACACACATCCCCACAAGCCAGACTTCACACACCTGCGTTACATGAACCGAGTTCATAATCAGAGCGGCATTTCCATCACGCGGAACCAGTATGTTAATCCAAACTTAATTTGTTATTGTCACAGTATGTGGATGTGCAGCACAAGATCATTGAAAACCACAATGGTTTCCCTGTTTATTGCCAAAATTACCCATAAAAGGAACTCATTCCTATTTATATGTCAGTCTGCTCTTAAGAGATGGCCGTGGAGGATATTTTAGAGGAGAAACTTCGGGTCACAGTCGAGTTATCGTATGCGCACGCACACGGTCCGGCCATTCGCCTTTTCTCCCCAACAACTCAGCTTCTTTAGTATGCAATTCCTTTAGTCGTCAAGAGGGAATGATCCTCACACTAATGAACTGAGGCCTGCCACTTGAATGTAAAACAGGTTTTAACCCGTCTTCAATGTCAGAGCCCCTCCCTGGGGTTTCTTGAAACAACACAACACCATCGCTAACACTAGCACGCTCCGCGTTTCAATCACAACGTCTGCCTTTGTCTCGACCCTCCGGCCTATTACTCTGACAGCGGGCTGCTCACCGACTCCGCTTCAAAGACACGGAGCCAGAGTTATGAATCTGTACACGGATTATGATGAACGCCAATCAAAAGGCTTTATTGTGAGCGGAGCGGAAGAGTTGACAGAGTTGGGTAGCTTACATGTGCTCCCAGAGGGAACTGTTGTTAAAGCAGCTTATCACATCAATCCGATCCATGTTCTTTCATCTTTCCTTTCTTTTCCTCTTCTTTTGAACTTGTTAACATGGACCGGTGTGGATTACAAAATTTACACAAGATAATAGCTGATTGTTAATCCCTTTTGAATGTTCACTTTTCAAATCCAAAAGCAATCCCCTTCACGCCATTCAAGACAGCGACTTCAAATGTTTTAAAGTTTCCGAGCATGCAACCGGTGTACTTTTTTGCCATTGTATTTTTTTAGGCTATTCTTAAAAGGATCACTCTGTCAAAAATTAATTCTGGCATCATTTACCCACATGTCACTGAAATCCTATTTACCTTCTTTTTTTAAAAAACCAGACATTTTAGACAATGTGCAGGTTGAACCTTTTCATGCATTCACAGTGAATGAGGACAGAAGCTTTCAAGGCTTCAAAATGGATGTAAAAAGGCCATTAATAGTATATTATAGTATACTTGTTGTAAAACTCAGAATTAATTTTAAGTTGTCATCTTTCTTTAAAATGCTTAAAATCCACCTCTTTGGCACAGAAGTACTCATGTAAGTACAATTCGTGAATGAATGATTCTTTTGAGTTGCGTCTTTTTAATGAAACTGCTTGATCTGGTTCGCAACATTGGTCTAAATGATTCTTTCACAGATTCATCTGGTTCTCTAGCTCAACTACCTCAGTGATCCAGCCGTACAAGACAAATGCACTGTTATAAACTTTGTGGTGCTTTTTGAAGCTTGAAGGCCTCAGTCCTCCTTCACTGTGAAAAGAGGGACCATTTACAATTAATACAATACAAAATCCTGCATAGAGTGCACTACACAGGTCATCGGATGTTCAGGATGGGTTTTACAGCTTCTAACAACTGCTCACACTGTAAAGGCAATACACCTGACAATTATATCCACGCTCTATGGTTCTGTCCACCTGTTCAGAGGTACTGGTACAGGATTTGTGAAGACTTATCAAAGTGTCTTAAATGCTCTATTCCAGCCTCTCCTTTAGTCTGCTTGTTGGGCGACCTAGATGGTGTCACTACAGAAGGTAACACAATCCACATGGCTTTCACTGCCCTATGCATTGCTAAGAAGACTGTCCTCATGAACTGGAAAAATAAAAATAATCTTAATATCAACCAATATAGAGATTATTTGTGGGATTATATTAGTCTTGACACAGCTTCTGCTGCCACATTAGATCAATCTCTCTGGGCTCCTTTGATCAGCTCCATCACCTAGTGTGAGTGGGGGTCCCGATTCTGTCCGGCTGTGGTTTTTGTTGTTGGCGTGGGGTGGCGATATGGGCCTGGGGCATCTGGGGGTTCCCTGGGGATGGGTTTCTTGGGGGGTTCGGCGCTGGGGCTGCAGCCTTGGCCTGGATGGGGTATTGGTGACTCTTGGGTGCTGTTTTTCTGGCAGCTGCATGCGGCACTGCTGGGGATGCCTGTGCCGGCGGACGTAGGTTGCCAGCCTGGCACCCGCACTGTTCCGGGGTTGGTCCGGGGGGGGCTTGGGGGGCGCTCTGCCTCCGGGTTGGGGTTTCGGCTGGGCCTGGGGGGCTTGGGTCCTGGTTGGTGTGCCGCCGGGAGCATGGGTTGGTGCATGCGCTTGGGCCCGGCTCTGGTGTGGGGGTCTTCGATGCATCGGTGCCTCCGCGGGGGGGGGGGGGGGGTCTAATAGAGGCGGGGTAAATGGGGAGGGGACGAGCTGACACAAGTTTGTGGAGGGTGCCCCTCCCCTGTTTTAAAGCACCCCTGTTTTAAAGCACCTTAGAACAACACACACCAACACTACATTTGAGCGGGTGGGGTGAAGCATGGGGTCTTTTTTTTTTTTTTTTTTTTTCTCACACCCCTGTTCTCTGTTCTCTGTCTGGGGCCGGGGGCTGTGAGGATGAGCTGGCCGCCCGGTCGGGGTCTGGGCTGTTGGTTTTCTCTGCTGCTGCGGGGACCGGGGTGGTCTTCCTGTCCCCACGCCGGAGCGAAGGGGGTTCAGCTCCGGGATCGGGCGCTGACTACCCCTCTGGGGGTGGTGGTGCGTGGATCTAGGAGTATAGAGTGCATATGGGGAGTGTGAGTGTGGGTATCGTGTCCATTTTTGTGTGTCTACATGTGGGGCGAGGGTGTGAATATTCGTTTGCGTGCATGAGGGTGGGAACGTATGCTTGTGTATATGTGTGCTTGTTCGTCTACGTCTATGTGTCAGGTCGGGCCTTAGACTCCACCTCACTCATCATCTTAGTCGACCCCCACCCCACCACCATGCCCTGCCGGTGGAGGATGCCGCCGGTGCATTGGTGGTTTCTCGCGCCGGGGCAGGATGCTCGGGTGAGCGCCGGCCCGCTCTCGGCGGTCGCTTGGCAGGGCCTGGCCCTACTGGGCCCCGATTGGGGGGTGGGGGGCCTTTGGGTCTCCGGGCCCAGGGCCCGGTCCGCCCTGGTGTGATCGGCTGCCGGTGGAGCCTGCGGGCTTGCCGCCACGGCACCCTGGGGCGTCTACACTGTGGCTGTCGGAGGTCCCGCCTTCGGGCTCTCCTCTGCCCTTTTCTGGGTGGAGGCCGCGGTTGTCCCTGCGGTGGTTCTCCTGGGGGTCCCGTGCCCTGGGGGGCCCCCGGATGTTTGGGGCCCGGGTCTTTTCCATGCCTGCTTCATGCCTTGTGGGATGGCACTGTTGTTCCCCACACACACTATTAAACATTTACATGGAGGAACCTTATGAACACAAGCGCGCTCACACACACAGGTGTACACTCAAGCATTCACATTGGTGTAAAAACAGGTGCTCACAGACACACATTGTCTTGATCTGCTGTTGCTTCAAAACTTATTTTGTAATATTAGTTATGTGTGCTGCTCAATAACATTTAACATTTAGAATTTATTGTGATTCATACAGATGTTGGTTGTTGCTGCAGTCTCTCGGATGTTGTGTCTTCTGTTGTTTTCTCTTTTTGTCAGCAGGTATCGAAGCAAATTGTCTGGTTTTGTTTTTTTTGTTTGTTTTATTTATTTTTTTTATTTTTTTTCTTTCTTCTCTCTCTTGTTTTCTCTGTCCCCTGGTCTTGTCTGTCATAGTGTGGTTAAATAAAAGGGTATATAAAATTAAATTAATTAATTAAAAATAAAATAAATAAATAAAATAAATAAATAAATATTAAAAAAAAAAAAAAAAGGCTGTGAATGATGATAGCATAGCCACACATACGTACTGTCATGTGTTATCTGTGTTACTGACAGGCCGGGGAAAGAAAAAAAAAAAAAAAAAAAAAAAAAAAAAGAAAAGAGGGACCAGAATATGGACATTTATCCATATTTTGTGAACTATAGAAATTGGGGGTGGGCGATATGACCAAAACCTTACATCATGATATGAGTAATTTTATTTCAGTAGAACAAATAAATAAGAAATGCTACATACATTCTTATAAAGTAATCAAATTTATAAAAACACTGCATATTCTTCACGGTTTCTTCTTATTGAAGTTGCAAAAGTGATTTAGTCAAGAGCAGTGAGAGATTCTCTCTCTTTGTTGTTTGATCAACATGCATGACAGACAGCAGGAACATTAGACTGCTGTTACTTTAAGAGCTGCCCCCATCCAATATACTGTTACATGTGTTTTCTTTCTATGCTGTTTGTTTTCACTTAAGACCTACATTACTGTGTTTATGAGGATACTTGCAAAGACGGGCATTTTGACACATAAAAGTGTGTGTATTTAACCATTCAAGGCCTATAAAGCAGCAAAAATAGCTCTGTTCAATACTCCCGTGCTATGTGCAACGTCTTCATGAATAGGAGTATATAGTGAAGTGCAATGCTTAAAAACGCATGCAAACGATAATGACCACGTATCACAGCAATGTCATGTGAGCATGTAGAGACGATGATAGAGACTATAGTCAAAAATTTCTACTGGTTAATCGTGTCTGCTGGTATATCGCTCACTGAGCAATCAGTATATTTTTTTTTACTGATTTTGCATAACCAAAAAGTCATGGGTATGGAACATGAGGGTGAGTGAATGATGACAATTGTTTCAATTGTCATCATTTATTCACCCTCATGTCATTCCAAACCCCTTTTCATTTCTTTATTCATGAACCATTGATGCATCTTGACTGGTCAAGTTTGAATATGCAAAGGACAAAATGACAGCACAAAGAAATGCTCCATTATTGGAATAGAGTTTATTATTGTTGTTTGGATTATCATAATAATCGTTTTTACAGTGTATCATTTTCATTTAATGCTCATGGTGCTGTATTTTCACAAACATCTCATCATAAAGAAGTTAGAATCACAGTGATGGTAAAGGTTAAAGGAACACCCACTCGTGCTGATGTTTCAGGACTGATTCTCTCAACTATTTACACATTCGCCCTCAATCACAAATACAAATAAAAACCATCTCGTATCATTTAGTGCTACTGAAAACCATCATATCTGGTAATACTGCATGGGCAGAGAAACCTGCATACACAAAAAACAACAAAAAACCTAGAAAATGTTCACATGGTGAATCTTGTATCTGTCCTTTTGTAATTAGTTACTGCTTAAACCACATTGCTATCTTCAATGTGGTTTCATCAGTAACCAGAACTTAATATAGTTTTTGTGGTCCACTTACAACATCCATAATTTTGTTCATAAAACTATTTTAGTGACTACAACCTGAAAGGTATTGAATTTTTTGTCATCTATTCATCCTCATGAAAGGTACCCATACTGTTTTATACATCTTTTAAGAACATAGACCTTATTGTTCTACACCCTGACTCCAAAATCTAGTGAGCTGCCTCACTTTGTATGTCTACAGACAAAAAGTACACAAAAGAAAACTCTTTGATTCCAATCATTTTACGTTAGCGTGTTTCTAAGCTAAAAATACTGTGAGCACAAAGAATATATTGTAAACACAAACACTGCTGCAATGGATTCTGGGATCTACATTGAAATGAGACCTTAGAATCTGGCAAAAATGAGGTATCTCATTTTACTATTTTACTGTCTGTCTTACATCAGGAGCATGGAAAATGCCTTACACAGCTCACTAGGTTTTGGAACAGTGTGCCTTAGCTTTACATAGTGGGGTGAATCTCAGTGTCACAGGTAATATTTTACTTCAAAATCCAAAAAAGACCTATTTTTAGGACCATTAAGACTTTTTGCAGTTTGGTATTATTTTAATGAAATTTGCGCACTTTCTCCCCCAAATTCTCAAGGAGTAATGTGTCTACTTGTTTTACCCTCTTTTTTTGTAATTCTTTTTTGTGAGTTTTACTAAATGTAAGTACTTTTTGCATTACAGTAATGAGAATTTGTAGTGAATGTACTTAATTCACATTTCAGTAATGTCATAAAAAAGGAAAAACAAGCAAAATACAATTAATTTCTTTGGCTTTTGGAGTGAAATATGACCTGGACATGTTTATGACAAGGTTTGTGATATCCAGTGGACAATTTATTTTAAAATAAAACATTACACCTTTATATAACAGACAACATTCTCCACACTTTAGTTTCTGGAATTATCGGCATATTTCTGGCACAACTATTGTAAACTTAATTCTTGTGGTTTTTACAGTAGGAGAACTAGAATGTCTGGCCATGGATGAAGTGCTACGTGTATGCAACAATATACTATAAGTGCTTGGACATGATACATGACAAATAGACACACTTAACCACCTCCACCCTCCCCACCACCCCCCAAAACCCCAACATTTCTTATAGGAAGATTAGTCCGTGATATTTGCTCATGACTTGTGGAAAAAAAATCTTTTGGAGCATTTGCATGTATGGAGTCTCTTAACTCAGCGTTATCTATATATGGCTATGACCTTGAATTAATATTTTTCAAGTGATTCTTTTAGATGTTTAAAGATAATGCTTTTTTTTAATACAAAAATGAAAATTCTACACTGTTCAAAAGTTCTAATCTTTATTTTCATTACAACCCCTCTGTCAGTCAGGGACCTGTGGACTGTGCTTTCTTATGTATTGTTTCCTTAGGAATGTCTTATTTGGCAATTGCCGCCATTCTACTTTTGTCCATACTTGCATATTTCTGTGTGGTTTCTTAAATTTATGGGGACTTGGAGAAAATGTATAGGTGAGCCCATCTCCCTAGGGGTCAAAGAGGACCTTTGTACGCAACCCCAGGACAACGTCCTGGGCTCTCCTTCCACATGATGGCCCTGTATTTCCAGTGGTTTAGGCCTCAATGATGGCCCCTTTGTGTAAGTTGCATGATGTCCTTCATATGTTCATTATGGCTTTGACTGCTTGTCCAGAGAGAGGAAGACACACTAACAAATTAACAGAGAAAAGTCTGGAGAGGATGCTCGGAAGACTGTTTGAAAAACCCCAAGTTCTTCTGCAGTTCCTCTCTCAACATTGTGCCCTGTCCTTTACGACCTCTTCCACCTCTCCTTTACATTTTTTTCTTTCTTTGTCCCTCAATCCTCATCTGTCCCTGCTGCTCCCCTCAGTCCGTTCATACAGAAGGGCAGAGTTGGATGAAAAGTGGGTTCAGCTGGAGAAAAACCACTGAAGGGAGGCAGAGATGCGATCCTTTGCAAGTGGGGAAAGAAAGCGTGAGTTTTGGCCACATGGTCTGAGCGGTGCCCTTCAGAGTGAGCTGTAGGCATCTCAGGTGGGGCGTAGCGAATAGTGCTGGGAGCATAGAGACTCTGAGGCCCCTGTGGGCCGAGAGCCAAGGGATGAAAGAGCACACGTCCTGCAGCCCCACTAGCAGTCAGTCTCTGCAGCAGTTCGAAGTCCGGAGCGCACCCTCCATGGATGGACCGATCATCTCTGGGCAGGGATGAGGCCGGAATGGGTGGCGACAGGGTCGGGGAGGGTGGGTTGAAGAGACCCTTGGATGGAGCTTCTGTCGGGGTGGAGTTTTGAGGTTGGGAAGGTGGACTGCTGCCATTGGTTCCTCCACTGCTGTGCTGAGCTTGGCTCCAATGCCTCCCAGAACCCGCACCTACACTTGTTCCCATTACTTCTTGTTCAGTCTTAATATTCGACCCGGAACTGGTCACCACACTCTTAAGATGCTGGATCACTGCACGACCGTTGTGGATCTTGCTTGCTCCATTGGCCCCGTTGCCTTGTTTCAACTGCCCCTCTTCGCTCTTCACCCGTTTGCTGGTAGGGTTGTGGTCCCACTCGCTCTCCCTCTCATCGTCCTCTTCCCCCTCGCTGTCGCTGGCTTGGTCCGAGGAGGTACATGGGCTGTCCTCTCTCTGCCGGAACACCTCCATCCGCCTCCTCGCCTCAGGAGGACCGCTTTCAGCATCAGACTGGTGCGATCTCTTTCTGGTGTTCTCTGATTGGCTGACAGCAGTGTGTGAGAAGGCTTCCTTCCCTTTGTGGTCTGTCTCGGTCCTGCCTTTCAATGGCTGTGTCCCTGTGGAGCCTGGAGTAAAGATAACACTGCTGATTTGGGCTGTTGAGTAACGTACTACCAGTGTGTGTATGGATAATTGTGTGAGGGGCTAAAAGCATACCTTGTGCCTTTGGAGAGGTGTCACGTGGGGAGGAGCTTGCTTGAAGTCTCTCTGCCCTCAGGCTTTCTGGGAGTTGTAATAAGTCCAGAGGCATGTCTGCCAGCTCTAGTCGACTGAAAATACAGATAAAAGATTGTGAGCAGTTTACCTTAGGGAGCTTTACATATTTAACCGTTTAAATGCTTGAATCACACAACAGGTTGTACAAATACTAACTTGGATAGTAGTGGAATCTTATATAGTACCTGTTCTGAAAAATAAGTAAGTTGCCCACCTAGACAGCAATTTAAGGCATCATTTAGCCTGCTTAAATTCCACCCCTTTCTTACAATTGACTGCAGGCTCACATTCAGATCTGCATCAATTGAACCAAGTCTTTGTTTCTTTTTCAACATTCTGTTTCACTCAGAAAAGATCTGATGCTACTTTTGTTTCATCGCAACTTTGAAGTAACTTGTTTGGCAAATTCTAAGTAGGGATGTTAAAGTGAGGAAAAACTTGCCACAAAACCAATATTACTGGCAACGCTTTGGACACTTTCATTTTTGCTTTCGAATTCGCAATCTTGGTGTTAACGTTTTACAAGAAAAGGTAATTGTCTGTTGCGCTTAAGTTTAAAACGAATGCTTGAAAGATTATTTATTATTATTCTTAATGACAAGACATGTAGCCAAGTATGGTGTCCCATACTCGGAATTTGTGCTCTGCATTTATCCCATCCAAGTGCACACACTCAGTAGTGAACACACACACATACACCACGAACACACACCCGGAGCAGTGGGCACCCATTTTTGCCGTGGCACCTGTGGAGCAATTGGACTTGCAACTTGCTCAAGGGCACCTCAGTTATGGGTAATGAGGGTGGAATAGCGCTGGTCATTTACTCCCTTAACCTAAATTTCCTGCCAGTACTGAGACTCAAACTCATGGCATTCGGGTTACAAGTCTGACTCTAACTATTAGGCCACAACTGCACAACAACAATAAAACGTACAATAAAAAACTAGCTTATAAACATTTATTAACAAAAATGGCATACACCACATGCTGTATTATATATTGACTAATAAATTACAGAAAGTTTAGCAAACACTGAAATCATATTAAAATGCTTGCATGTTTTTTGCAAAGACAACCAACATATTCACCTTATCTGGTTTAAGAAACGGTCTTTTACTTTACTTTTACATGACGCTTGAAAACCAAACCTCTGTCTGCCATCATTTCCTCAGTATTCATGTAATTTTTGCCACGCATACATGCTGATGTGGTGAGTATAAACCAGGCTATACACTCAAAGCGCTCACACTGAAAGTGCCTCTTCATGCGATTAGTGAACTCTGATTCCTGCTGCGGCTCTGCAGCGTGAGCTGTATGGAGCAGAGCAGACATTTTCAGTTTACTGTAGCATATGTTGTCCAGCTAAACTAAATGGTTTTTATTTCTATAAAAAGCAAAACGACAGTCGGGGCAGTACCGTGGTAGGCAAGTAATGTATTCGGTGTACGGACAAACTCCGGGTAATACCGGTAACACCGACTACCGCAGCAAGCCTAATTCTAAAGGCCATTTCACACTGAGCACGACGTGAAAAATCGAGGCGAATTCACGCCTGCACACAAGGTGGCGCCGACCAACAATGCATTTTTTTCTCAGATATGTATCTCATATATAGATTTAACATTGTCCGCTACTCAACAGCAAAAAGTAAAGTTAAATTTACTACACCAGAAACACAAACTATCTATAATGCTTACAAGAATACATCTTAAAATATAATTAGAGGTACAATTCAGAACACATAATTCAGTGGAGAATGAATAGAAATTATATTCTATATAAAGAACATGTGAGATTGAATCTGTTCTCTGATAACCAATGATAACAAGAACTCAGCATCCACTCTCTTCTCTCTCAGAATACTCTTCTTAAGTGTTTGTTTTGACTGGTTTTCGATTCAGCACCAACACTCTTGCCCTTTTGTGCAACAGCAGCTGTTCCGGGCATGTGATCTAAGCTCAAATCTAATTGGACGGCCCATTTCATGGAGCGATGGGGAAAAAAAATTGACACACAGGACGGAAAAAAAATCCATTGGATCTATTGTTTCAATTCAAAAGCGTCATTGCACCAAATTTTCATATTCAGTGTGAAAAGGCCTTAAGGCAGCATCTCATCTTGTTACATAGTATGTTTATATGTTTTATCTTCTTGTTTATTTTATATATGGTCTAGCATCCTTTTTTAAAATCACAGCACATTGGCCAACTGTCATTGTTTTTAATTGTGCTCTATAACTACATTGGCATTTTACAAGGTAGTCTAAGGATGCTTTGCAACAAGATTGGTGGAAAAAAATATTCAAAATTGCAGACAGATCGAGAGAAGTTATGAAATGTATTGAAATGTATAATAGTTTTAGCTAATTAAAATGTACTTATTCACAGAGAAGGGAATCCCAGAATGCATTTCAACAAGCTCAGTAAAAATTCAAGATGGCAGACAAATTAAAAGTTCTATAACGTAGCAATAAAAATAGACATATTTAAAGTGAATTATTTGACCCAAAATTTGTGTATGCAATGCATTTTATACTTAGAGTATTGCGTCATTTGCTTAGCAACATATGCTAATGGCAAACTGTATTAGGATCAGCTGTAAACAGAATTTCTATTGTGCTGTGCAGCAGAACTGCTATTCTTCTGGTGCCAATAAATTACCTTAATTGACTATGTAGAATGTTCCAAATCAGTCAAAGGAAGGTACCATACCAGTAGGCAGCAACAGTTCACTAGATTTTGGAGCACAGCTTCAGAGTTTCCTCCTTACAGAGATTAACAGCACGGTAAGAGAGGTACTCACTTGTGATACCGCTTCCAAACACCCCACACACACACACACACACACACACATTAGAAAAGCCCTTCTGAACATGAACATGGCTCCAGCAGGGTGCTATAGAAGTTAATTAGCTATCGTAATTACAAAGCTAATTAACTAAAACACCATTCAGCCAGAAAATTTTGACATCCATTTGGTGTAATTATATATCACCAGTCCAATTATCACTGAAATTCAGCCAATTTTTTTCTTGTTTTTGTCTGACTTCTTTGAACGTGTGCGCTTGTGTGATGAAGATTACTGTAGACAGATGGAGAGGAAGAGCGCTTACGAGGGCCTCTGTGGAAACTCTCAGCACATTAACATTTTTTATACTGTAGC
This sequence comes from Aspiorhynchus laticeps, assembly GCA_023376895.1. Classification (NCBI taxonomy): domain Eukaryota; kingdom Metazoa; phylum Chordata; class Actinopteri; order Cypriniformes; family Cyprinidae; genus Aspiorhynchus; species Aspiorhynchus laticeps. The sequence continues at coordinate 24,104,093 of CM041814.1, forward strand.
ACAACACTCAAAAACACAAACACACAAGGTCACTAAGAAACTGACCTGAGCACATAGTTGACCCAGATGACGTTACGCTCATGGGGCGCTTTGTGGTTAATGGACACGGTGGCACAGGACTGAATCCACAGATACCCTCCTCTCCTCTGCAACCAGCGATAATACCCCGTCACAACCTGCCCTTTCCGCAGCACTAAGAGAGAATGATTAAAAGATATATATTTATATTTAGGTAAGGAATCTGATTAAATATTAGATTTTAAAATGCACACCGACATGAGATGGTTAAAAAGGATATTTTATAACCTGGATGTGGAGAAGAATTTCACAATTTGTTTATTTGGCTAGGGGGCGCTGTTGTCAAAAAGTAAAATGTAAACAGCAGCTTCAGGCTCTTAAACTGACAAAACAGATACAGCTGTTCTTTAATCATGAACTAAAAAGGTTCTTTTTTTATTTTCCAATACTTTTATTATTCACCTTGCAGCCACCCTCACTAAAGCTCTTCATATTTCCTTATCCTACAATCTACGTAAAAGCTAATAGTCTATTTGTCATTATGACAAAATAAAATCCAATAGTGTGATTAAGTTCATGACATGAAACACATATTAATAAATAAATAAAACATATGATATCTGTTATATAATATACAAACTTGAGAGAGATGTGTGACATGTAATAAGCTTTTTTTAGAGATGGGGTGGTAAATAGAACACAAATCTTGACAGGCTCACAGTCTTCATGGCTCTGCCTGATGGTGTCCAGGTCTTCTGCATGGATGAAATGGTAGCAGGTACGTCCAACCACCTCAGCTGGGCTCAGGTCCATATACTCTGAAATCCTACAAAATCCATACAAGTACACATATAAAAGTGACATTATCTGTAACACTGGCATTTAATTTGGCCAGTTTGCTGTATTAACATCAAATGTGTTTTTATTTGGAGTGCATGTAAAATTGTATCTATTTTTTCAATCATTCTTTCCGCCACGTAGTGTATTTCTATTCCACAGGCTTGAGACGTAGTGTTGATGTCGACAACACATATTTGGCACACATTATCATTTACACCAATTATGGGCAAACACTATGGCAAAGGTAGCAGAATATATCGTAACCGAGACTGAGGCATGCTGGGAGTTTACCTGTTCTCACAGTAGGTGACCTGCAGGTCCATGTTGACTCTGAAGACAAACATCTGACTTTCCATGCGCACCTCATTGAGCGTGGAGGGTGGAAGCGTGTGAGCCAGAGCAACCAATCCCATTGGTCGATGCAAGGGGCGGGAGGAGCCTGGCACCAGGGCTGGCTGACACCGAATCCGACCTGTCACATGAATCACCTGATAAGAAATTAAATAAGCAGTTCAGTTTTTAAATCATTTATTCATAAAAAAATGGGTAAATGCTAATATGCTAGTCCAGCATTTCCCAACCATGTTCCATGAGCCCCCTACTAAATGGTTGACTAGTATTATTCACAATTCAAAGAAAGACATTAAAACACACCCGACACTTTGACGGCATGTGACTCTTTGTGCTGGTCTAAAAAGATGCATTAACTACGGAAGCCTGTTTCTACCACTGCATTAAAAAAAGGTAATTGTGAAAAGGTAACTTTTTATCTCACAATTCTGACTTTTTTTGTGAAGATGTGAACTTGCAATTGTAAGAAAAAATTGAAACTATTTTGAGAAAATCGCAATTATGAGAAATGAAGTCAGAACTGCAATATAAACTCAACTCAAACTAAATTTATATCTCGCAATTTGGAAAATAGGACTGATATTTTCTCAGAATTGCTAGTGTATATCTTGCAATTTTGACTTTATAACACGCAATTATGAGTTATTAAATCAGTATTGTGAGATATACTGTAAACTCACAATTCTGAGAAAATATCCGTCCTTTTTTCCCCTCAGAATTGGTCTTGCGAGTTTATATCTCACAATTCTGAGAAACAAAGTCAGAATTGCTAGATATAAACTTGCAATTGCAAGAAAAAAGTCAGAACTGTGAGATACAAACTCACAATTCTGAGAAAAGTCAGAATTGAGAGATGTAAACTTGCAATTGCGAGAACGTTTATATCACGCAATTCTGCGAAAAAAATGCAATTCTGCGATTGACTCAGAATTGACGTTTAATTTCTCAGAAATGTGAGTTTATATCATGCAATTCTGAGAAAAAAAAGGCAATTCTGCAATTGACTCAAAATTGACTTTTAATTTCTCTGAATTGCAACTTTTTATCATTTCAGAAATGTGAGATGTAAACACAATTACAAGATAAAAAGTCACAATTACTTTTAGTTATTCAAATTCAAATGTTTATCATAAAGAATTTTCACACTGATCATGTTTTTGTGTACACATGCCTTAAGACTACAGAAGAAAATCCTTAATATTTGTGCCACAGTTTAACACACAAGACGGTATGTCTCCAATTAAGGACTCACTTTATAGCCCGAGGATTTAACGTGGAGGCCACGCTTGGTGAGGGTGGATTTCATCCTGATGAAGAATCCACGTTCCGATAACTGACTGACTGGAGAACAGGGACTAGATGGTGCTACAGGAGAAAACACACACACATCACAAAGATATCCACCCTTTGGACAATATTTCACTATCCACGGATATATGACTGACAACAAAAATTAACAGCTAGACCAGGGGTGTACAATCCCTCTCCTGGAGGGCCAATGTCCTGCAGATTTTAGCTCCAACACACTTGCCCAAAAATTTCTGAAGATTTTGATTAACTGATTCAGGTGTGTTTAATTAGTGTTGGAGCTAAACTTTGCAGGACAGTGGCCCTCCAGGAACAGGTATTGGAGACCCCTGAGTTAGACAGTCAACACATATTTGGAAAATTTTATTTTGTGTTTTAGCGACTTTATGTAAATTTACATTATCTTGTTTATAATGTTTTTTTTGTGTGCAAAGTTTAGGGGTGGACCTTTATGCTTTTTCTGTCCAAAAATGGTATGTTTGCATGACTCAAATTTTCAGAATTTGCCAAAAATGTAAAATAGTTAAGTTTTCTCATTAGATTGGGTTGGGACAGCTCAGAACAACCAATGTGGAAAAATAAAGGACATTTTCAGTATCGTTTTATTTTTACCTGTGGCCCACATATATATATTTTTTTTCACCAAAAGCAGTCATATTTCCTTTTTTTATGATAATTTTCCACCCTCTCTCTGACCCTTAGAATGAAACAAGCAGTTTTTGCTGCCGTGCTTCAAGCCTTCTATGCAAATTCCCTCTTGAAAATGAGAAACAGCACTTTCCTGCAGAGCGGCTGGTGTTCTGCCCTGGATCAGCACAAGATCTGAAAGGCATTGGTGTGCCAACACCAAATAGCGTATGTGGGTGGTCGTTTTAATGCATGTATCTTATTGATGACAAAAAGTTATTCCGGCAGCATAGTTTGATCATAGGTTTTGAGTTCTGAAAGTTACAGTATAAATTTTGTGTATCAATTTGAACTATTTATGTCAAAGGAGACAAGACATTGAGGAAAAATTAGAGTTGAATAAAGCTAGACCTCTGAAGGCGTGTTACCTGGTTCTGGAGTGCCGGCCAGTGAGGATGTGGAGGCGGAGCTTGAAGCACTCTCATGGGATGTTTGACAGCCTGCCTCTGCCCGGAGGTGTGGCCTAATGCCAAGACGCTCTGCCATCTCAACATGATCCGCAGGGTGGATGTAATCGAACACGCTACTGCCATTCAACTCAACCTGAGCGTGCAGATAAACACATAAATACACATGCACACAGATCAATATAGAATAACATTCATATAAGAAACATGACATAGATCACAACATATTGGCTAACAGCCAATGAGAGACCTTGAAAAACACAAGCTCGTCTATAGCTATTCCTACATTTGTAATGTGTACGTGTACAAACGCACACACACATACACACACTATTAAACCCTTACACTGAGGGAAGCAAATATCAGAGAGAGATAAAAGCAATGCTACACATAAAACATTAATTATAGCATTCCATGACCTAGACTGAATATTCTACCAGCTGCATTTTACAACACGAATAAGAAACTCAAAACAGGTGAGCTTCATAACACACACCGACCATGAATAGATATAACAATGTTACAAATCATTGCAAATCTGTATGGTTTTCCTTCTTCTGTGAAACACAAAAGCATGTCCAAGCTGCTGTTTTTTATGCAAACAAAAGTGCATGGGGACCAAGATGGTCAAGATTCAAAGGGACAAAAAAACTAGTCCATTCTAAACCAATAGTTCTCAACCGTTTTGACTCCAAGGCCCCTCATTCACTACAATATCTGAACGCCCAACATTCATAGTTTCTGTAAATTTCAATCTAATTACTCTTTACAGAGTAATTTTTCCTTTTGAAGCTTCCCACTCTTTTCAGCCTTACTGGATAAGAACTAAGAATAAGGATTTTGATGTCTTTGCTGATGATTTTGATGTCTATTTATTATATAAAAAATGAGTTTTAGGGCTACCTTAACATCCAAAGAAATATACAAAATATCTTGTTTTTATTTGCATTAACTTATTTTAATGCATATTTTGTATTGTTTTTAATCATTAAGATAATTTTTAATCATTTTGAGGTTTTCCGAGTTGATAACCACTGTATTTTACAATATGATGAAATATATTTTTAAATTGCAAGCAGGATGATATTTGGCAGTGGTGACAAAGGAATTAATTGTATTAATTTCTTTAAGATGTATTTTTTAATATATATATATTTAATTTTATTTGCATGGATTTAAAAGAATATAGGAATGGTCATATAGATATTTATGGTACTTTCAACAAAAAAATTTACCTTTATTTGAATTTTAAAAAAGAGCAGCCTGGACATTCTGCAAAACATCTCCTTTTGTGTTGTACAAAAGAAAGAAAGGAATTGGATTGATGGGTACTTGAGTACACTTGTACCCATATGTGTGTATATAAATTCCCTTACTACTTTGCTTAACTAGTAAGAGTGAAAAAAATTGTATAATTAGCATTTCTGCGACTCCTGGATCTATAAAAAAGTAATCTGTGTGGGTCAGATTTCATTCTACAGTATCTTGATAAAAGGCTGGTTTCTCCCTCACACCCTTGTCTGTGGGACAAAGCCATTTATTATGGGATTAGATCCATTTACGGAGGGATTTTAAAGGATTTTCCGCTGGCCGTCAAGGACACTAATGTGTGTGTGCAAGGCAGGTTGCATGCAAACAGAGGGAAGAGCAGAAAGGAGAGGGATAGACGGTGGAGTAAAGAGCGGGGCTGTGTAATTGGGGATCAGTTGAGGGATGAATTGTGAAGAGTCTGGGGTTTTAAGCCCGTGTCGGCTAATTGAGAGGTAAAGGTGGAGGTAAATCCAGCAGACAGGTGGTCTGACTTGGAGAACTTAATCTGATCTACAATGCTTTGGAGAGGGTTATTTAGCTTTTCGGAGTAGCGATGATGGGATCTCAGATGTTTGGACTCAAGAAGACACCAAAGGTGCATATGGGAGCTTTTGGGAAATATCAATTAAAAGGATCCACTGGAGGACACTTGATTTGTCAGAATATACGTAATTGTGAAAAGGCATGCAAGAGAGACTATTGGATCTAGAACAGCATTTTATGTCTGATGTACTGCAATGAATCTGTTCATTCTGAGAACTCATTTTAAGGAACCAGTTTCAATATATGGTTCACTGATTCATTTGAGTCAACACCTGCATAACTGGTCCCAAATTTCTCTTTAATTTAACCTGGATTATTTATTTAAATCTTTTTAAATCTTAAAAAGCATAGTCTTTAACCTACATTTTTTTAATATTCTAATAACCATTTTATTTTTTTTATTACAACCAGGAAATCTCCAAAGAAAAAGTATCTTGATTTAAACAGTATATTTAAATATTATGTTACATATCAGTAAATAAGTTATTTATTTATTAATTAAATTAAAATTAATACAGTTTTACTTTCCAATACTAAAGTATGAATGAATATATGATCCTTTTTACTTGGACTTTTAAATTTTCATAAAATACCGGTATAAAATACACAATAAAATGTCTAGCATATATATTTCACACTGTGTCTTGTGCTGTGTTTTAAGAGGCTGTGTCAAGTTAAAACGGTGAAACTTTGAAAAGCATGTCTCGAGACGCCTGCCGTTTTTGAACACAAGAACACGTCCTGTGTGAACGGCTCTTTACTTATTCTGTGCTGCTGCTCTCAGTAAGTGTGGTGTCCTGTAGTAGCGTGTGTCAGAGGCCGTTCACACAGGACACGTTCTTGCATTCTAAATCAGCTAGATGTAGTGAAATAGAATAAAACACATGTGCCTCGAGACACTTAAGTTTACCTGTGTTTAACTTGACACAGTAGTGCTCATGGTGCAAGACACATATACTACCATACACTACAATTTTAAAATCTGGGGGAAGTAAGAATTTAGTTTGAATGAAATTAATACTTCTGTTTAGCAAGGATGTATTAAATTGATCAAACGTGACTTATAAAATACTTAGGGTCAGATTTAATAACAGCTTGCGCCAGCGCAAACCGTCTTTTGGTGTTAAAATATATTGAAGAATTAGTGCTGAACATTTTGCACCTGACCTTATTGAATATGCATTTGTAGGAGTTTCCCTTTCAGACATAGGAGAGTATTAAAATGAATCACGCAACGTGGTTTACTAATGTCTGCACTCTTCAAATTACTGGTATTTGTGCCATTATTAATGCCCCCCCAAAAAACGGCGTCTTACATTTTTTGCACTTGAAATGGTTGCATTTGTTGTTGCTAGGAGGAGGCATCGCAGAGAACAGAGAGCGCATGGTATAAGGGAAAGGATTTTTTCCACACATAATTTATTTGGAATGCCAGAAGAACACATTTTCCGAATCCGAACATATCCTTCCATTAATTCACACTGCATTGGTAGATTGCGTTGGTCATTATGGAAATGAGACGTTGTGTCTATGTTGCATTCTTTAATTTGTGCGTTGTCAGTAAATCACCCGCAGAAATGTCCACGCCCATCGCAATGTTTTGGAATTGCGCTCTAACGCTAATTTGCCCTGTTTAGTAAAACTGGCCCTTATAATGTTACAAAAGGTTGTAAAGACTGGAGTAATGATGATGCTGAAAATTCAGCTTTGCCATCACAGGAATAAATTACATTTTAAAATATATTAAAATAGAAAATAATTTTTAAATTTAATAATATTAACACAAATAATATTTCACAATATGCCTGTTTTCCCTCTATTTTTTAACAAATAAATATAGAATTTTATCATATATATGCAAATTATATTTAAATATTCTAATACATTTTATATTTTTATATATCCTTATTTTTCAGAATTAATGTATTACCTTCTGACAGCATAATAAGAACCTAAAAGAAAGATTTGTTTGAAAACCAGACATCAGTAGAAAAGATCTGCAAAGAACCAGAGAGATGCTGAAAGAGGAATGAGAAATAGAAGAAGTGAGAAAAGGTTGTTGGTAAGTGTTAAGAAGAGGGTTAAGAAGAGAGAGAGAGAGCGGGAGAGAGCGAGAGAAAGACATGATATAAATAATAGCTAGGATTTAATATGTATGAGGCGTCCGGGCAGTTGTCCACAACACTCTCTCAGTCTGCTTCTGACTGATGGGAGAGGCGCAAGAGAAGAGGACGAGGAGGAGGCAGAGGAAGAGATGGGGAGGAGGCAAGGTGATGGGTCTGCATACTAATCAGCCCAGGATCAATTTCCCACCCCATACGCCCCTCCACATTTCCCAGATGTTGTGGCTTTGGCCGTGGAGAGGAGACGAGAGGCTAAGCTCCTAGACCTCCATCTAGGCCTGAAGCTTTGGCTTCTGTAGGGCAAGCAGCCTGGAAGCAGGCATATCATCCCGCTCTCAAGGTCCCTGACCCTGCGTAATCCGCCTAAGGAACCCTACTGTCTTTGGAGAGGTCACAGGGATTAACCAGAACGGATGGCTCTATCTACGATGGCGTGTCATGACCTCTGACACAAGGTAACAAGTGGGGTCTTATGCTTACAGTTAATGGATTTCCTCCTGTGTGACCTCTGAGACCCAGACAGAGGCCGGAGTGAAGGACCGTGGCGGTGTAAACGCTACCAGGCAGCAGTTGGACACACTTGACTGAACTGAAATCTTTGTGATTCTAAAAGACCTTTGATATTGGGCTTTTTAAATGCTTGGAATTAATTTTGTATACAAAAAAAAATAAATACTCACATTTATTTTATATTTTAGAATTATATATTATAAATAATTTATACAGTCAGTAGTGTAGCGATGTATTAATCACAGATTACTTACAAATTGTAATCCATAACTGATTCCAAATTACAGTACATGACAAAAATTGTAGTTAGTAACGTAATATTACATTACACATTTTAGTTAATATAATCAGACTACTTTTAGATTAATTTTAGATTACTTCTGACCTATCTCGTTTTTTACATTGATTTAAATAGTATAATCTTGTACCATATTGATATAAAAATTAGTGAAGAAAATATATTTAATTTGTTGTTATCAACAACATGAAGTGCATTTACATTATATTACGTCAATGTATTCTAAACTGGGTTTGTGAAGGAACTGCAGGGAGTTTATGAGTTTAATGAAAAGCTAATAATTAAATCATAAAACTTGTAAATTAAAACAAATAATTTTAAAATGAATCAAAATAACAAACTTACTGAAAAAAAGAAAAATTTCATGTGACCATAACAGATGAACCGTGAAAAAAGTTGGTGAATTTGAGCATTTCGATGTGTTTGAAAGACAAACAAAAGTAAAACATGGTCAAATAACCGACTGAGTGATAATTCAAATAAAAATTAATGTTCATCAGTAGTTGATGCAATGTTGAAACTCTTCTTAAAGGGGTCATAGGATGCGATTTCATGTTTTCCTTTGTCTTTGGAGTGTTACAAGCCGTCTGTGCATATAAGATCCGCAAAGTAGCAAAGATTAAAGTCTCAAATCTTTCTAGAAGTTTAGACTCATCCAGAAATTCCTAAAATGCCTCATTCAAACACGCCCCCACAAATCTACGTCACTCTGTGGGAAGATTTGCATAATACTGCCCAAATGTATACGCAAAGAAAGAAAGCATAACTTTTATTCTCGCTGTGTTGCTGCCACCGCGGTGTGTTTCCAAATATGCTAAGGGGCGTAACATTTCCATCACACGCTTGAGGTATCCAGCCAATCACAACACACTGGATAGCTGGCCAATCAGAGCACACCACACTTTTACATAGCTTTGTAAAAATCGATGTGTTTCAGAAAGGCGGGTAAGAGAAGAGCAACAATATTGTACAGTATGTGGAAAATAATGTTTTTTTTTTTTAAACTTAAACAACATAAACACATTGCATTACACCAAATACAAAAAAATAATAATAGTCATTTTAGCAACATCATATGACCCCTTTAAACCTGAAATGATTTTTGTAAATTCAGTGGTCAAATGCTGTGTAGCCACATGACTATTGACTGATCTCTGTGTGCATGTCCACAAACCTGGAAGACTTTCTGAGTGTATATAAGCAGTAGGATATTTTAGAAAGGAAAATTTAACAGATAAAAAAGAGGAATTAGGGAGAATCAATAAATTATGAAAAAATAACTGTTAATGTGTAAATAATATGTAATTATTTAATCCATAACAAGATAATTGTAGTCTGATTTTGTGTATTTTAAAATGTAACAATCTAATTACAAGTACTTAATTTTTGGCTCTGATCACACCTCACACAGAAATCACTTTCAAACCAAGCTGCTTTCTGTTGGTCAGTGCTGCAAAATCATGTAATCGTCTGGGGAATATTTTTCCCTCATGCAAAATGCTAGATTGCATGGATTCCTACTGAAATGGTAAAATAATCCCAGAATGCACAGTGCAAAGCTCAGTAAAAGAATTCAAGATTGCGGACATGAAATTTTAACTATAAATAAACATACATCATTGAATACAGAAAACAATCAATAAAAATTGTTCAGTGTAATATACTCAATAAAAGTTGTATACATACATATTTAATTAATTAAATATTTAATATTTACCCAATATTTTTGTCTGATATGTATTTTTTAGGTGAATTACATTAATAGCAACATGCGAATGTCAAACTGTATTAGAATCAATTGTGAGATGCGTGTCTGATACGTTTTATGTGAGTAGCACTGTTTTGTGTGGAGTTTCTGTTTATGTATCCTGTTCCAAATCAGTCATATATGAGTTCCTGTTCAGTTAGGATGCTGTTTAAAGGTGCGGTCACATTTACCACTGTTCAACTAATTTTTAGAGGTGAAATCCAGTCATTTTAATAGGAATCCATGCAATCTGGAATTTCATAAAAGGCTGACAGGTTTCCCCATGCAGATTTTGCTTCATCAACAGAAAGCTGCTTGAAAATGACTTCTGTGCTTCGTACATCGATACACAATAGACAACGGATAATTTTTTTCCAGTGAAATTGCAGCAAAATTTCACAAATTTTACCACCAAGGGTGTCATTAGACCCTTTTTTACTGGGGAACAAAGAACGCTGTGCCCCAGTAAAATATTACTGATAAATATTAATGTTAGTGAAGATTATAACATACCAACCTGATAATCATTTTCTCTGACAATATATCAAGTCATGTGTGTTTTCTATCAGCTCCACAGAATCAGAATTAGAACAGGGATGCCAGATTCATGAATGAATCACTCTTTTGAAACAGTCAAACTGGTTTGCAAAAAGGTCTGGAACTGTTCAGTTTGATTCATTAGGACAGTTGGGTCACGCACTGATTCATTTGATTCGTTTCTCACACCAAAATAAGAACGGGATAGTTTGTACGACAGACAATAAAAAGAGCGCTAGATCATGTGGATTTTATTTACAATTGACCCTTCGCCGGGAGTTTGATTGACAGGCAATCTGACCAATCATAACACCAAATCTGCCATTTTTGTACAACAAACAAACCAGACAGTAGTAGACAGAGTAGATTAACATTGGTGGACTTGAACTTGGAAAATTGTGTCTCTTTCCGCATTTGAAACAAGATACCTTCTGATGTTCATTCATGTTTATTTCATGCTACAACTAGTAAAGAGGAAGAGATGATCTGTTCACATGCCAGTTGAATTGAGGCACTACAGCGATCTGTCACGACACATTAAAGAGCCACAAAACGGTATTTATTGTTTGAATTTCTTAAGAAATGACAAAAATTGAAAGCTGAGACTTTGTTTCATACCAAAAGTAACCTGCTCTGTCTTGTCTGTCGGTGTGTTGTCAGTGTACTCTTTGCTCCGTGATGTATTTTTCACAGCATGAGAACATGATGTGTGGTTGAGAGCGGCATGGCTTGTCGGACATAGCAACAGTAATGAATGGGGAGCGGGTCTTTGCGAAGGGTCAATTGTAGGAAACATCGCTTATCAACGACAAAGCAGCTCTTTAATCCATGTGAAGCCCATGAACTACTTTGTACTGCAGGTAAATACGATTTATATACAAAACTTGAAAATATGGGCACACATGATGTGCCTGTGCCCCAGTGTTGACGAAAGCCCCTGGTTACCGCGCCTTAAGAAGGTAGTTCAAATTAGAAACAATCGTTCATTTCTAGACAACCAGACAAAATAAAGCTTATTTTGAGTATGTGTCCTGCTCGCACAGGTATTCAGTAATTTGAGCTTATCAATAATGAAATGGCAAGACGGCAATAAAGGGTTGACCACTCACAATTCCACTTGTTTTCCTCAACCAGTCGAACTCATTCACATCTATTTTCCCTCCTAAACTCACTATCTGTCCTCCCATCCCCCCTCACACCCATCCCAGAGTGTGTTTGTGTGTGTGTGTATTCTTTTTTGCCACACAATCAATGTGGCTTTTAAGATGTCTATCGATTTGTTCCTGAGACAGACCCCGGCTCGCTGGAGCGACGCTTTGATTGCTGTGCGAGTAATTACTGTTATTATTTATGCATCTGGGTGAAATGGCAGGACTTAACATTCCCTGTACAAGAGGCCACAGGCAATCAACAGAGAGAAAGCACCTGGAGAGGCGAGAGGCTCAAGAGAGGAAGAGAGCTGGAGAAATGAGCACAGGGACACAGGGAGATTCACAATACACAAAAAACACAATCATACATGAACACAGATGAAAGTATGCAGGTCTTTTATAACATAAACTAGGGCTGTCAATCGATTTCAGATTTAAATGGCAAAATATGTCAATTAATCAATCGCATTAATTGCATATTTAAATATTTGTCCAAGATAGACATATCGATCATCCACACAAAAATCATTAATTGCATTTAATCTGTTATTACACACACACACAAAAAAAATCTTATATTGAATATGTAAAATTAAAATATATATTACATATATTAGCCTATACATATTGCATTTTTAATTATAAATTTAGTTATAATAATACATTTATTACTATAACTAATACATGAATTACACATTTAGTTTTAAAAATAATAATATTTTACTTATTATTATTACTAGTGCTGTCATACGATTAATCGCGATTAATCACATCCAAAATAAAAGTTTTTGTTTGCATAATATATGTATGTGTGTTGTGATTATTGTATATATAAATACACACACATGCATGTATATATTTCAGAAAAAACAGGTTATAATATAAATATAGACATGTAAATACATGTAAATATTTTCAAAATACAGTATGTGTGTATTTATGTATACATAATAAATATACACAGAACACACACATATATTATGCAAACAAAAACTTTTACTTTGGATGAGATTAATCACGATTAATCGTTTGACAGCACTAATTATTACTAATAATTTACTTATTTACGATGTTATAATTATTAGGCCATGTGCATGGCAGACTGATGTCTTTGGGTTTTGTGACACATTTTTTCAGTATCTCACGCCATGAGTGCCATGTTTTTAAAGATGTTTTTTCAAGACAGGGTTAATTTAAAATAATAATAATACTTTACAATAAGGTCCCATTAATTCATGCCAGTTAATGCATTTACTAACACTGAGCAATGCATTTGTTCATTCATTTTTGTTAATGTTAATAAAAATACAACTGTTCATGTTTAATTCATTATCTAAGGTACATTAAATAATTTTAAAATATATAACTTTTGATTTTAATAATACATTACTGTTGATTTTAATCATATATTAATGTTGAAATTAACATTGACTGAGATTACTAAATTCTTAAGTAGTATTTTTATTTTTTGTTCATGTTACCCAATGTGGTTATCTAATGTTAACCAATTAATACCTTATTGTAAAGTGTTACCAAAATAACTAGTTGCACAAAATTAACAGATTAAATTACCAGTATGCAACAAAAAGTATGCTATAGTTTCTAAGTGTTTTGGTCTCACCTGTGAAAGGCCAAGGTAGATGGACACAGTCTCTGAGATATACAGAAATCGTCCTTCCTGACTGACCACGAACACAAATCCATCCAGAGACTGCAAAGAGAAAAAGAGTTTCTAACTGAAAGCCAAAGTTTTGCTCAACACAACACAATCAGTCAAAATATATCTGATGTCTGTATATCTATATCTGTTAATTTTTTTAATGATCTTTCATCAAAATACAACCCCAAATCAGAAAAAGTTGGGACAGTATGGAAAACGCAAATAAAAAAAGAAAGTAGTGATTTCTAAATTTACTTTGACTTGTATTTCATTGCAGACAATATGAACACAAAATATTTCATGTTTTGTCTGGTCAACTTCATGTCATTTGTAAATATACATCCTTTCCTGTCATTCAGACCTGCAACACATTCCAAAAAAAGTTGGGACAGGAGCAATTTAGGGCTAGTAATGAGGTAAATTGGTTAAATAATGATGTGATTTGAAACAGTTGATGTCAACAGGTGATTGTATGATTTGGTACAAAAGCAGCATCCAAGAAAGGTCTAGTCCTTTAGGAGCAAAGATGGGCCGAGGATCGCCAGTTTGTAGGGGTGGCACGGTTCATGGAAAAAAACCGAACCGAACGGTTCTCCAAACGGTTCGGCACGCACTAGGACCGCGGTTCAATTTAAATCTGACAACGCATGTGTAATATGGTTTGTTATAAATAACATGTACAACAAACAGGGTTCGGCTAATGTATGTTTCTTTTAATGGATGCGCATTCTGGCTTCCCAGTACATTACAATAACAGCGATGAAAAGAAAAAAAAAAGTGGACAAACCATTCACTCTTGTTCAATGCGAGTGCCGTATGCTGGATTAGATCATTTATTCCGTCATCACCCGGGTGCTGATAGCGCGCGCGCACAGGTGAGACCTGAACAGCACACGTTGATATCAGTGTTTAAACTAAACTCATGTAAGCTTTGCCAGTTTAAACATTTAAGAGCCAGAGGACACGAGCTCGCGCGCGCAATGAGAAGATTTGTGCGTGCGCGCATCTACCGCGCCTCAGAACGCGCGCAAATATTAAGCTCTCTCTGAAGTATTGTGTTTGAATGGACAAATTCACACAAAAATTCTGTCAGAATGCCCGTCTTGGTAAGTATCCTATACCAGACATAGCCGGCTGAATGTACAGTATCAGTGCATTCTCTTAAAGTGACAGCACTTTCTTAATATTAATCAAACAGCAACAACAAAGAAATCACTCACTGCTCTTGTTTGAATCGCTTTGTATTTTTGTAACTTTAATAAAGATTCATCTTTAATTTATACAGTCAAATATGCAATGCTGTTTTACATTTGATTACTTTATTCAATTTCTGTACCTAAAAACTAATGCTATAGACCTACCTAAAAAAAATCACTGAAAATCACTGTTTATTTTATTTGAATCTTTACTCTATTGTATTTTTTGTGTGCTGTTGCTTGTAGTTAGACAGATTATACTTATTTTCTATTTTTATTTGACAGTATAGTTTTTCCCTAAACATACCGAACCATACCGAAACCGAGACTCTAAAACCGTGACACAAACCGAACCGTGAAAAAGTTGAACCGTGCCACCCCTACCAGTTTGCCAACAAATACGTGAGAAAATTATTGAAATGTTTAAAAACAATGTTCCTCAAAGAAAGATAGGAAGAGATTTGGATATTTCACCTTCAACAGTGCATAACATAATTAAAAGATTCAAGGAATCTGGAGGAATTTCAGTGCGTAAAGGACAAGGGCGCAAGCCTACGCTGAACAACCGTGATCTCCGATCCCTCAGGCGGCACTGCATCAAGAATCGTCATTCATCTATAAGCGATATCACCACATGGGCTCAGGACTACTTTGGCAAACCTTTGTCAAGTACCACAATACGTAGTTACATCCACAAATGCCAGTTAAAACTGTACTGTGCCAAAAGGAAGCCCTATGTTAACAGTGTCCAGAAGCGCCGTCGACTTCTCTGGGCTCGGAGGCATCTGGGATGGACCATCACACAGTGGAAACGTGTACTGTGGTCAGATGAATCAGTATTTCAGGTATTTTTTGGGAGGAATGGACGCTGTGTGCTCCGGACCAAAGAAGAAAAGGATCATCGAGACTGTTACCAGCAACAAGTCCAAAAGCCAGGGTCTGTCATGGTATGGGGTTGTGTCAGTGCCCTTGGCAAAGGTAACTTGCACTTCTGTGATGGCACCATTAATGCTGAAAAGTACATAGAGATTTTGGAGCACAATATGCTGCCTTCAAGAAGACATCTTTTCCAGGGACGTCCATGCATATTTCAACAAGACAATGCAAAACCACATTCTGCACACATTACAAAGTCCTGGCTGCGGAGGAAGAGGGTACGGGTACTTGACTGGCCTGCCTGCAGTCCCGACCTGTCTCCAATAGAGAATGTGTGGCGCATTTTGAAGCGCAAAATGCGACAACGAAGACCCCGTACTGTTGCCCACCTTAAGACTTGTTTGCAGGAAGAATGGGACAAAATTACACCTGAAACACTTCATCACTTGGTGTCTTCAGTCCCTAAACGTCTTTTAAGTGTTGTGAAAAGGAATGGCAACATTACAAAGTGGTAAATGCTTTACTGTCCCAACTTTTTTTGGAATGTGTTGCAGGTCTGAATGACAGGAAAGGATGTATATTTACAAATGACATGAAGTTGACCAGACAAAACATGAAATATTTTGTGTTCATATTGTCTGCAATGAAATACAAGTCAAAGTAAATTTAGAAATCACTACTTTCTTTTTTTATTTGCGTTTTCCATACTGTCCCAACTTTTTCTGATTTGGGGTTGTAATAAGTAAAAAGTAATTAAAATCTTTATTTTTCATTTTCTGTCACCAAACTCTCTTATTCTTTATTTTTATTATTCTATTTTATTTGAGCTATTATTTCATATAGAGTCCACTTTTCATGATGTAATACTTAAATGATAAAATCTAATTTTCTTCGTCATTGATTATCCTCTTTCATTTAGTCACATTATGGAAGTAAAAGTGCTTATGAAAGCTGTTTTATACAGCATTACAGAAACATGAGATATAAAGTAAGGCTATTTCAGACTTAATTTAATCAATCCTGAGCAGCAACACAACACTTCTGAACAAATCTCAAGATTTATATGGAATCAAGCTGTAGACGCGAACATCGACATCAAAGCAAAAACAACATGAGCGAAGAATCAGATTGATTTAGAGAGAAACCACAACAGCTTCAAAATAAACTCTGGTGCACCAGAACAGCGGCTGGCAGATGACAAGCATACAGTCACCCCATTAAAGGACTCATTTAAGGAATAATATTAATTGTAATAACACGCAGGCACGAGTGAAGCAGAGTGGGCACTTTAGTTGAGACTGACGGTGGTAATTTATGCAAGTGACGAGTTCACTATGCAAATGAGAGTGGACCGGAATGACGGGAATGCTGGAAATAAAGCGCAATTATCTAGTTATTACTGACAGAGGACGAGACAAAGAATCATAAGGATTTTCAGAACTGTTAATTTGATTTCTATCTGCGCCGTCCGTCTCTGAACACTACATTTTTCTCAAGGTAACCTTCTAATAACATTTTTTTTTTTTGTCTCATACAAATTGCTCTTTTCAAGTCAGACGTCCAAATTCTAGTACTTATGGCACATATATCATCTTAAACAATGAAGCAGATTATTTACAAAAGTGGACCCAAAAAGTCTGGACACAGCTTGTATGAAAAATGTATGCTATTGCATTAGGATCCATTCACACAGAATGTGTTTCCATTCCACTGCGCTACTTTTCCATTGTTTTTCTATATAAACACAGATTAGACAGACATCTTTGAATATTGCGCTTGCATCTCATGTCTTTTGTTGCATCTCACATTACAAACATTGTAAAAATGCAGCGCTTACGTTAAACTTTTATAAAACATCAGAGAGAGAGTTTGTTTTTCCCATTCCACTGTATTAATAATATATATATATATATGTATTTATATATTAGTAATACTGAGAATATTGTTACAATTTAAAATAAATTGTTTTCTTTTTGAATATAAATTTTATAATTTATTTCTGATGCAACGCTGAATTTTCTGCATCATTACTGCAGTCTTTAGTGTCACATGATCCTTCATAAATCATTATAATATGCTGATTTGCTGCTAAAGAAATATTATCAACTGTTGTGCTGTTTAATATTTTTTTTGCAGGATTCTTTGATGAATAGAAAGTTTAAAGACCAGCATTTATTTGAAATATAAATCTTTAGTAACATTATAAATATCTTTCCTGCCACTTCTGATCAATTTAATGCATCCTTTATGAATAAAAGTATTAATCACAAAATTAAAAAAATAAAATTAAGCTTTTAAATGGTGTGTAAAAAGACCTAAAATATCAAATCAGCTAAGGAAAAAAAAAAAAGATGAAGAAAATAACAATTTAAGAGTTCAACAGTCACATAAAATAGATGCACATTACATGAATATTGTTCATAACATTAACATCTGTAAATGTATATAAACAAAGCATATTTTTACCTGTAGTAGATGAGCTCCCAGGTGCTGTTCAAATATGTCAGTGACCAACGAATGACTTGTTCTTCGCACTGCAAAAAACAAGTTAAAAAAGCAATCACATAATGTTCAAGCAGTTATTTAGACGGAAGCATAAATGTAAAATGAGCTATAAAATTATATTTTATATCTAATTCAACAAAACCCACAACAACCTAAACAGATCAATAAATCACTAAATGTAACTTTGAAAAAAAAAGTAGTATTACTGTGATGATATAAACATACAAGCATAAAGAACAATTCCAACCTCTTTAAAATAAATTATAATATTATAATCTTCTCAAACACATCTTGACAGTCACACTATTTGGTTGCTACAGGAGGAAACGGCTGATAATAGCTTTTAAGCAGCTGTTAATACACCTTCCAGTTCTTTACTGCCATTTCAGAGAGACAGCGAACGTCAGAACCGCTGCGGTTTATAGGGCTGATAACACCGACAGAGACATGCTAATTCACCCTCAGCACACAATAGCATCCTGGGCCGCCTGTCATCACAAAACAAACTAATTTACAAATCACACAAATGACATTGGTGGTGCATTTCAAACATGCCTCGCTCTGATCTCCGCTGTGGAAGCCCAGCTGAAATTCACTCACAGCAGGACGTCCGTGTGTGTGTGTGTGTGTGTGTGGCTGGGATGCGTGTGTGTGTGTGTGGCTGGGATGCGTGTGTGTGTGTGTGTGTGTGTGTGTGTGTGTGTGTGTGTGTGGCTGGGATGCGTGTGTGTGTGTGTGTGTGTGTGTGTGTGTGTGCGGGTTTATGTGGTTTATGAGGACACAAATTTGTATAATGACATGGGTATGACAGAGGTATTACAATTTGAAGGTGGTTTATGAGGACACTGTCTATGTCCCCGTAATTCAAAAGGCTTAAAAAACATACTAAATGGTGTTTTTTTGAAAATCTAAAAATGCACACAGTCTCCTGTGAGGGCTAAGTTTAGGTGTAGGGTTGGTGTAGGGCAATAGCACACACAGTTTGTTCAGTATAAAAACCATTACGCCTATGGAGAGTCCCCATAAACCACAAAAACCAACATATGTGTGTGTGTGTGTGTGTGTGTGTGTGTGTGTGTGTGGCTGGGATGCGTGTGGCAATCAATAAGTGTTTTGAGAGAGGATGACAGTGTTTGTTTGAGTTCCTACTAAACGGGAGACAGACCGTTAGCTCACTTCTCCAAAGCTTTTTCCCGTGGTACTCCTGCCACAATACAAGTGTTCACCTGACAAATGATGAGACATGAGACACAGAAATGAAAGTTATAGTTCACCTAAAAATGAAAATTCACCTTCATGTCAACCATTATGGTACACTTTAGCAGTATTTATTAAGGAAATAATATACTTTAAATATATATATATATATATACTCAAATGTAACCCGAATGTTATGTTTTAGGACACTTAACTGCATGTTAATTACAATTAAATGAAGATGCATTATAGCTTAAATTTATATCAAATGCAATTAGCTACTTCAGAGCACTTTTTTAGCCTGCTTTAGTAGGATTTAAGTACATCTTAATATGTAATTATCATAATTCTATTGAATCAGAAATATGGTTGAAGTGTACTGCATTTATGGTAAACTAAAATATACCTGTGTCAGGAAGTTGTAAGAATTTTGTAAATATTAATTATTAAAGTTGTAATAAAGTTGTAAATGTATTAAATGTATTAAAATGTAACACTAAAGTTACATAATTATAACCAAGGACTTTACATGTGTTTTAGTATGTACTTCAAATGTACTTTAAAGAAAAACTTAGAATTTGACATTATTTCAAAGTGCACTTTTAAAAAGGGTATTTAAGTGTGTTAAGAAACATAATCAGTACACTTAAGTGGCCTTTTATTTTATTAATATTATATTAACTGCAAGTACAGTTTTTAAATACTTGCTACAAGTGCATGTTCATTACAATTGAACAAATTAAAAGCTATAATATAGTGTTGGAAAACATTTTTAGCAAAGAATGACTTCAATTTCACTCATACTAAGCGATCATATGGCTCTAGAAAAAAAAATAATAATATAGTGCAAGAGTCATATAGACCACTTTTATGACACTTTTATGGTGCTCTTTTGTCAGTTTTGGAGTTTAATTGTTCCCATTCATTTTCATTGTAAGGAAAAGAGCAGCCAGTACAATTCACAAAATATCTCCTTTTTAGTTCTACTGAAGAAAACGTGAACAAGGTTTTGAAGTGACATGAATGTGAATAAATGATGACAGAGTTATGTTTTTATATTTTTGGTGATCTATTTGTTTGACATCAGAACACTGAAAATAACACGTCCACACATAAATGTGTCCCTGCACCCAAACTACACACCCCAAATCTCACTTTAAGAATGGGGTCCCCTCACAGGAATATCAATGAGTCTGTCCCATTCAGAGGCCTGAAAAGGGGGTTTGGCGCAGAGAGCGGGATCACCACTCAGTGCGTGTGGGTACACAGAGCACTGCTTGTTCATCTTTGGGGGGTCACATGCATGTTGACGATTGAATAGTTTAGCAACCCCCCTCATCCAAACACTGAGGGTCTTCCCACAGAGTCTGTGAGCGATGCAGTCCAGCTATAGGGCAGGCCTGACAGGAGCCATACTGCCTGATGGATGGACAATGGTCAGCCCTCATTTCCCAAAGTCAGCCGCTACAGCAGAGGCTAATGCGAAGTCGAACCAGGCCCAATAGGGCAGAGGGTGAGAATGATGGTGTTGTTTCTCAGCCTGGGGGTAAACAGGATCTATCTGATATAGCAAATCGGTTAGAAGTGGATACTTAATGATCTGTCTTCTTCATGTGGATATTTTAATAATCACTTGTTTTGAAATCTACTAATATTTAATTCTTTATCTATCTATCTATCTATCTATCTATCTATCTATCTATCTATCTATCTATCTATCTATCTATCTATCTATCTATCTATCTACAGTATCCATCAATATAATTACATTATACATTTTAGTCAATTAAAATAAAATATAAATATATATTAAAATTTTAAATAAAATTCACATTACATCCATTCAATCTTGTAATTAATCTTAGAAGACCACAACACTGGTTAAGAAAAATAGTAGTTTACATTTTTGAAGCATATATGCACGGTTTTAGAAAGTTTAATCTCATTGAGAAAGAAACATCTTTAAAAACAATATTATTTTACTTAATAAAAATCGTATAGTACTTAATACAGACAGCAATTAATACTTGTTTGCAAATTATATATTGAATAAAGTTTATCCTTTCTTACTGAAAATAGTTTTAACGGCTTTAAGCATAAATACAATATAAATTGATAAAAAAATTAAATATATTTTAGATACATTAAATATTATAGAGTTTACTATAATAATAATAATAATAATAATTATTATTATTATTATTATTATTATCATTATTATTATTTATTTATTATTTTATTTATTTTTCACCGGAAAACAGTCAATTATATATATATATATATATATATATATATATATATATATATATAATTTATTTTATATACATTTATATATACTTTTTAATTTTATATACATTTATATATATCATTTCATATTTATTTTAGTTTTTAATTATATATACATTTATTTTAAATAAATAAATACATACATACATACATAAATATGCACCATTCAGTGCACCATTTATCTGTTTTAGTTCACTTTTTATTTCACTTAGGGAATTTTCTTTGAGGAATTAGCTGTGATAACTCCACCTTGACTTTTGGGTCAGCTTTGAGGGTCTCTGGGGCACTGAATCACAATAAAGAATGAAATAACTAAAGTAATTTGATGTTCTTCTCCTCCACACCCAGCTCACTTTGACTCTCTTTCATTTCTTTCTTTGCTCTCTTTTCCTTCTCCCCCTCCTTCAAGCTGACAACCTTTTAACCAAGTTCGAAGGTTACTATGGGAACTGCAAGGTTGGCCTTTCATTTCGTGTTAGTTTGCTCAATCCAGTTGGCTGATGGGAATCGTAGGCCGATCACCTAGCAACTTGTTTACAGGGCGGTGGATGTCGAGCGGCCCGCGCTCCCCCCCCCCACCTCTAACCTCACGCATGAAGACAGAGGAATGACTCTCAGACAGACCAAAGCGTCTCCAGTCGCAATGTCCCTCTCCGCTGCAATTATCCTTTCACTCTGACATCCCTCTCTCTCTCTCTCTCTCAGCTGTTACCTCTCTCCTAGCACGGTCGAACATAATTTGAGTGCAATTAACATCCCTTAAAAGCCCTCAGTGCTTTAAATGCTTGAAAATAGGAGAGGGAGACAGACACAGAGAGCTGGCAGGAGGGAGAGTAAGAGAAACAAGTGAAAGGAGAAAGAGAAAGACAGTGTGAAAGTCAAAAACACAACAGTGTGGGACCTGGACAAAAAAATTAGAGAAAATCTTAACTTATTCAAAATTCCAAAACTGTACGAACATAACAGCACTAATCCACGCTGACAGTATTTCATCTTTATAATTATAACTATAGCTGCATTTTTACAATCCACACCAATAAAACTCAACAATGTTAATGTAATTTTATACATTTTTATAAATCATTTTATAAATCATATCTTTGTCTCTTTTTTGTACAAAACATCCAAACATTATTACATTTACGTGAAAGGCAAAATTGTTAAATATAATAAGACACATACATTTAAAGAATTACAGGTACATTTATTTTTCTTATAGATTTTTTGTTGTTGCTTTAGTAATAAACCCCCCTAAATTTATTTAAAATATTTATTTGAATATGTAGTTTTTTTATTTTATTTTAAAATATGCGTATGATATATTTAAATAATCTATTTTATTTATTTAAATGTAGGCAAATTAATATAAATATATATATATATATATATACAGTATATATATTGATCTGAATTTACTGATTTTTTTGTTGTTGTTTTAAGAATGAGCCTCGCTATGTTTGTTTAAAAAGATATTATAATAGTTATATTTTAATAAGATTAATATAATAAGATAATATATTAATAATTAATGATAAATATTATATATATAAAACTATTAATAATAGATTAGATAATAGTAATAAATAATAAAAAGGTATTATAATATATTAAGATATTATAAAAATTATGTTTTACTGGAAAATAAAAATAATACAGGTTTGGAAACATTTTCTAGAGAAAATTTTAGCAAAAATGTTGTGACAACTTTCAATATAACTGTCAATATATTGTGATATAATAAGATATGTTTTCAAAGAATTTAGTTAGTTTTTATTTTTAACTATGTTATTTTTAAGTATTTTTTCTTGTCTTAAGAATAAACTGATTAAATAAAAAGATGGTATTATAAAATGTATGTATTTATTGTTATCACTAATAAAAGTAACCGCAAGCTGCATGAGATGAGTTATGATTGATGTCTGCAGAACAAACTGTTGTGGACGAGTTACGCAGCATATTTTAATACTGAAGGTTAAGAGGTCATTAAATCACTAACCCCAAATATAAGCAACAGTAATAGTGATGCTTGACTTACCAAATGCCACTAACAAACTGTACAAAAATTGTTTGGAACTGAAGCCGCTTGTTTTGTACTTGATCTGCTGATCCGCATGCACTGCGGGCTAATATATGTGCATGTATCCTTTTAAGGGCCATAGGTCTGACGGTCAGACATAAAAGGTTTAATCACCCCATTATCCATAAAGACTGTCATTCCCCGGCAGAGCCTGCACAACTACACACTCGCACACACACACAACACATGCATACACACAGCGCATAAAGAGAGATAAAATATCACTTTTTTTGTGTCACAGCCATTTTACTTTTCCTCTTGTCCCTCATCGTCCCTCCATTACTCCTCGGCTCGCCCTCCCCATCTCTTTCCATCTCTCTTCCTCCCTCTTTCACTCTCGCCCTGTGTGAAGGTCATGCAATTGATTTTCCTCTGTCTATTCATTTTTCAGTCCTGGTTTTGAAACGTGGGAAGCAGACAAAAGCCACACCACCCCCCCACCGGCGCACACAGCCGCCCCTCCCCCGCCTCACGCCGCTCCGCTCGCACCTGCCGTCTCCGTCCGTCCATTCCTGCAGTGCTGCTGGAGATGACCGTAACAGCCCAGTTCATTCCAGCAAACGTCAACACCAGGACACAATCACCGAACGGCTGTGGCACGACCTGCATCTTATCTACTAACCACTCGCAATTCAGTTTAACCAGTCGCTAAATGCATTAAAATAGCACTGTACCATTTTTAAATTAAGCCATTGTCATTTTTCAGCCAAAAAACAACTACCTACATTTACTTTCTGTTCTGAAATGAGGAGGCATAGTCCTCAAAGTTATTTTTTTAAACAAATGTCAATTCATGTCCCAGTAACATTTGCTTGGTTAAATAAACATTACGTACACTATCAGAAAGTTTTTTTTTTTTACATTAACGATGTATTCAATATTCTATTTGTTAAAGCCAAGTATGAATCGCATCAAGTTAGTGTTTTTAAGCATTTTACATTTATTCCAAAATAATAACTCAAGGCAGTAACAATTCAAACAATATATTTTATTTGTGAACTATTCTTTTCAATAGTTAACTTAACTATTTTTGAATTTTCGGATCATCAGTCATCAAAGCTCTAAAAATATAGGTCACAGACTCAGACCAAGCAGATTACTCAATAAAAAGTCCCACATATCAAGTTTTCAAGACATTTTAAGTATTATTTTGATGTAACAAAGTGGTTCTATATAAAGCCCAGTTCATACTATGCGATTTTGGCCACGATTTGGTCATCTGAGACCAATTTTGAAAATCCTAAAAGATTCCTATAATCCTAGGCTAAAATCTGTAGTCTTTGATCGCTGGTTTGACAAATTCACCAACAGCCGTTTAATTGCCGCTGCAAATATATAGGCCTATTTACCTCCGACGAAATTCTGGCAGTGTCAGAAGATTTGGCGCACAGTCCTGCAGTGTGACTTTTCCTATGACGAACGTCAAACTGTCTTCATTTATCAACATAAACCATGATCAGAAATCAGATTTCTTCTAACATAAACTTTGGCGCTCCCAGCCGCCGCTCACGGAATTATATATGTTTACTTTGAATTTGAAGATAATCAGCTAATTCTTCTAAAACAGAACTTTAGTCCCTGTATGATGGGTAATGTATGATAAAAGCATGGTTTGTCTTATAACAACAATCTGTTGTAGATATTCTCAAGTGTGATGATCAGGATGTGACTCTCGTCTGTATCATATCATTCAGTTTTACACAGACGCCTATATTCATCAACTCCCAGCTGCCGTTTGAGTCTGCACACACACACACACACACCTATATCACAGTTTGGCCCGGTTCACTTCCTCACAGGTATGTTTATGTACTACAGAAACACAAATACACACACACACATTCACACACCTAATTGTAGCTGAGTTGTTTCCCCTCAGTAATAATAGCAATTAGACAACCCTTGTAATTATGCTCTCCTCGTTATACAGTTAATTTCTATAATTACAAATCACACAGATAATTTCTTCTACCCTTTGTGTGGTTTTTCTTCTGTCCTGTTATACTATGCATTTGGTTGAGAGGGTGTGTGAGAGACCATAGCTCTGTTCCAAAACCTAGTGAGCTGCCTAAATAGACAGCATTTTAAGACATCATAAAAGTGCTCTTGACAAAAAGGCTGTTCAGATAATTATCCTGCCTTCTAAGATACTTTCTTACAGCCAAATTATATGGCAGCATCACATTCATCCCAAAATAAGGCAATCCCAGAATGCACTTCAATATGCTTCATGAAAACATTAAATTCAAGACAGCGACCGAGTTGAGAAATATGCCGGTTAATATAATAATGAAAAATAGACTAATTTACCCAGAATTTGAGTGAGTATTTGAGTATTGTGTTTATGTTTATTATACAGAGTTTATATCAGAGAATAGCATTGTTAGCTTAGCAACATGCTAATGTCAAACTCTATAGGAAGTGTGGTGTCCTGTGCGCTTCTCGTGAGGGTCGATCGAGCTCTGTTTGTGTGTCACATACAGTAAGTTGCTGTCTACATAGGGCACAGTGTTGGGGAGAAACTAAATGCAGCAATGCTAAATCATTAGCATAACAGTAGCTGACTTATTTTTAAGTGGTTCATTCGTGTGATTCATTTAAAAGAACAATTTATTTAGTGCCTTCGACATCTTTATGTAAAATATTTATTTAAATTATGTTGTCATGCAAAACTGTAATTTTCCCCATCTTCAGTGTCACATGATTCTTCAGAAATCATGAATCAGAAAGCTGATTTGCTGCTCAAGAAAGATTTTTAATGTTACATTAATGCTAAAAACAGTTGTGCTGCTCAATATTTTTTCAAGATTCTTTGATGAATAGAAAAAAAATGTTTGTTTGAAACAGAAATCCATTTTAATTGTCTTTACTCTCATGTTTGATCAATTTAATGCAGCCTTTCTAAATATAAGCATTAATTTCTTACATAAAAAAAATCCTACTGACTCCAAACTTTTAAATGGTTGTGTACTTTTTTATATTAATACCACATAAATTCAGATAAACAATGCTAACTATAAAAATAAAACACTGCAAACACCCCCCCCCAAATACTCCAAAAATAAAATCGTTTGATTATATATTAAGATACAACCAGTTGATATACTGTATTTTATATACATTTAAAATTATAAATCTCCCTTAAATAGTGTAATTAACACATTTTGATAGCAGCTGTCAGTGTAGATACTACATTTTTAGACAGCTAGATTGACCGTCGAATGCTTCTAGTAAGTCACAGCAGACGGCAGACAGCAAGGCAGCTCACCAGACTTTGAAACAGAATATAGAGACCGACAGACAAAACCGCAAGCAGAAAAAGAGACATTCGCCCAGGTATTTTAACAGGACTGAATGGCTTTGATGCAGCAGGTATAATGAGGCTCGCAGGCGGGCTACAAAAGGACCATCTCTCAGAAACAGACTTCCTTGGTCTGGCCACTTGTTAACAAGCTTCAGCGCAGACTCTGGCTCTTTTGTTCATCCCCGCCAGCTTCCACACACAGGCAGCGGCTAATTGGCTCTTAGATCTATTGTTCACTTCACAACTGAGATGAACCTATCAGAGGATGTAATGAATGACGGAGCGTATTTGAGAAGCCAAATGACCCTGCTCTCAAATTAAACTCAAATGACAGAGACCCCTCTGAAAAGAGACATAAGAAAGGAATATGTATCCAGACGATGGCTTTGACAGCGGATTCTTCTCCTGCAATCTGTATACAGTCTGTATGCTGCAATAAGTTGGTAGTGAACTAGCAAATGCATTATTTCAGATGAGCCGTGTTTAACTCCGCATGACTGCGAGTGATTACTCCTGTGGCGCAATCTCAATTACTTTTCTGTGTGTGTGTGTGTGTGTGTGTGTGTCAGTCTGTGTGTGTGTGTGCATGTGTAAGCGCTCCCTCTCCATTCTCTGGCAATTTTCAACGTGAGAGTATCCCAAGCGACGTACGCGAGCGACCTATAAGACAATAATAGTCTATTCCATTTAAATTCATAATTTAAATTAATAACGCATTTGTATTCATCGACAGGCCGCCACTGTCATGTTCGGATTGAGTTTCGCTGTGGTTCACTCGAAGCCATCTCCTCTGTTAATGGCATCACAAATACAAATCGACGTCAGGATTGATGCTGTCGATGAAAGCCTCGTATAAGTCTGCCTCAAAATATGAGAGATGTAGTGAAGGAGCTCACAATTTCCATCGCTCATCTTCTTTACAGTTCAGTTTCTGTACAGTCTAATTTAAACATTTAAAATATTTAGCACATTTAAAACTGGAATATAATTTAATTTCGTTCACATGTGTTTCATAAACATATAATCCTTTCTGGATCACAATCCGTCATCAAAATGATAAGTTTAATTATTCTAGCTGCTGTGAGATAAGGCTATAAACGATCCGTCACCTGCAGGATCCTCACGTGCGATAGCCTACTAGCCGGGACAACTTCTTTATGTTTACAGATGTGATGTAATGACGCAGTGCCATGCTCGAATTTCCCACGAAAACCTACCAGTACCACTCAAATTATAAAGCATTATTATAAGCTAACCGTTGTGAATCGGGCTAAAGTAAAGTGATAGTTTTGAACACTGGCTGGTTATGTACTTGCTCAAATATTGATTTCAGATCATTTTTAACCAATAAAAAAGTTACGGACTGCAGCTTTAAATTTATGTTCAATTTTAAATTTATTTTCAGTTTATAATTTTTGTCATATAAGTTTAACAACTACAAACTACAATAGTTGCCACTACTGACAGATTATTTTGTCTACATGTATTACTGTTTATTATTTTATTTTATTTTTTATTTATGTATTAATTCATATTTATTTTATAAAAAACAATATTTAATGTTTACAGTACCTGCTAAAAGTATATTTGTCCAAAATTTCTGTAAAAGGGCTGCAAAAATTATAAAATAATTAGAATAAGATAGAAATAATAAATTATCAGAAAAAATTATATGATAAAAATTATACATTGATAAAATTACATTACATATAAATTAAAGAAGACCATTTTTGGTCAATTTTTCAATTCTGCAATATTGCATCAATCATTAACATGTGTTTTCATAATGTCATGATTAAAAAATACCGCCTGATTATGTTTTTTTTTTAAAAAATGCAACTACTGGCAGATTAATTTTGCCTACATGTATTAGTGTCTTTATTTATTTTTTATTTGGACTTTTTTTAATTTAATGTTTATATATAGACAAAAACTTATATGTCCTAAATTTTGTTAACAGGGTTGCAAAACAATTTAACCGTATAGAAAATAAAACAGCATACATAATATTCAATTTGACCTCTTAGGTTTGGCGATAAACATTTTCTGAAGTTTAAGGTTATTAAAGAGTTTCTGACCTACTTTGATCCCCATTTTGCAGAAGGTTCTGACTATTTTGCATTTTTATTCAAATTTTGTGTAAAAATATCTAATTTGTCCATCCAATCTACTTTCTTTCACAGTAGGTAAATGCCACTCCATTCACAGCCATTCTCTGGGTGTACTGAGCACTTACCCTTGTTGCAGTGGTTCTCTCCCTCCATTAGAGGGCTCCAGGGTGGGTCTCCCTGGCTGGCAAAGTGTCTCATGTGCAGGTAACTGATGGTGAGGCGGATGATGGAGGCCTTGTCCAGCTGGCTGGTAATTGCCCCGGGGAGGGGAAGCATCTTCGCCAGCTCGAAGAACTCAAAGTTCTCCTTACCCCGCCGAGAACGAGCTGCATTGCGTGACTTCTCCTTCCTCAAGTTCTGCAAGCTGGGGAAAAATAAGACAGGATAGAAAAGAAGAGGATAGAAGGAGAAAGGATGACAGTGATTAGACAGTGATAATGTACAGGGTAGTCAAGGCAAGTTAGTGCTGTTCAGTTATTCACTGATGTTTTGTTCTGCATAACATAAAGGGTGTGATTTGGATGCAGGCATGAAACAGAAATGAGAAACTCAGATATATTATTTTATATATGTAATATATAATCTTATTTAATAACAATGTAGAATATCTAATAATACTATAATATAATTGAAAAATAAGACCCAAATCTGCATTTTTTTTTTTTGTTGAAAATTAAATATCTATCATTACTCTAAAATAGGCAAATAAAGATGCTGTTGGCTTAATAAAAAATATATATTTTCCAGAAAAATATTTTATATATTTTTAAATATTTGTTTGGCCAATAATTTAATCTTGTATTTATTATGATGATATATGACACTTATTATTTTTTCTCACACAACACAAAAGGGTCTTTTAATACAGGAAAATATGTAATTGATTTTTAGATTTTAGAAATGAGGTTCCTTGAAAAGGATTGTTATATTTGGGAGTCATTTGCATCAAAAAGTAAAAATATATATTTTTTAAATTCATAAATTTATTATTTTACATATGTCATTTCAAATAGCCAATTCTCATTCAAAATGAATTGGTTTCAATTCACATTGAAAATAACTGGTGTCAGTGTGAACACCCTATAAACCTTATAAATTATGTCATAAATTCTAAGTTTTTGTTAATAAATCTCAAGTTTTTTTTTTTTATGAAAACGTATTAAAACATTTTCCTTTTAACCAATATTACTCTTCAAAATGCCATCAATATTCTCCAAAGGTTACAACAATATGCCTTTAATTAGTTTTCAAGTTGCAATGAAACAGAAGTAGCGACAGATATTTTCTTCTGTATTGTGACAGATCCAATTAAAATGACTTATAAAAAATAAAAGCAGGACATGGACATTCATTGGTTGTTGATTGAATGACGGATGATCAAAATGCAAGTTTGCAGTTGATCATAAGAAAGGGGCGGGTTTTGATTGGATGAAATGATCGGAGAAGTCCTGCATCCATCATAAGCGAGAAGTCTGTTTTTTCACCAGAAGATCAAGTTATGACATTGTGAAAGGGTCAAAAAATATTTTATACAATGAAACATATGCACGAATAAATCATTCACTATCAGATCAAAAACATGCATTTAGAAAACAAGGTGAGTTTTCATTTCATGAGGACATTTCCAGCAGAGCCCTCACTGGAGATCAACAAAAAGCGACAAGCTGTCTCTCTGGATCTCTTTCGATCCCATCAGACTTTTTCCAAGCGTCTCGGAGCGTGATGGCTGACCTGTGATCAGGTTCACTGTACAGTCGGTGGGAGGCCTGATCTTACATCAGAAGCCCTGCACCAGCATCCAGCCCCAATCCAATGGCTGCGTTTCTTTCCCAGACTCCCTCCTGGGTGGTGAGCCCCAGTCTTGATTGAGGGATCAATGGAGGGAGGGGTCATCTCGGAGGCAGGCCCAGGTAGCTGTCGCTCTGATTGGATATCGACTCGCTCTCAATGGGGCCTGAGTGGAGGAATTATGTTGTCACGGCGACTCTACAATTTGTGACTGCGCTCCGAGACAGAGCCGAACGCGCCTCTCTCGCTCTCTTTCTCTGTCTGTGACATTGATTCTCATTCATCCTGCAGATGCAGGGCAGTGTGAGCACGGGAGGGAGGGACGGCGTGGAAAAATGTGTGTGTGTGTTGTGTGTGTGAAGAGGGTGATCCACAGAATAAAAGGGAACTGCCAAAAAGCACACACAAAAGAGTCAGTTCCTCAAATTGAAAAGGGACTAATTTATTTGTTTAGACAAGACTGTGTTGTTTTATAAGGGACGGAGTGTGTAAATCAGCAGACGTATGTGATCCAGCGTTTTAATGACAGTTTATGTGCGTGTTTGTCTATATCAGGGTTTCCCAAATGGGGGTTTGTGAGTTGATGAAAAGCTAAAATTAATTGTATCCAATGTAATATTAAATTAAATAAATGAGGGTTCAAGATGATCATGATAAATCTTAGTGTGATTATCAAATCAAAGGCTGTGATTTAATTAAATATCTCTGATGCACTGCATGTTTCATAGTGAAATATGCGAGTAGCTCATGATTCGGTTTTTCCTCATCGTCTGAGAACTTGACGGTTCACAGTACATGCAGCAAATTTCTACTTATCGGCTTCTGTTCAAAAACAACAAGGGCGCTTGTCGACTTCTGCAGTAAAACGTGAACTTGCGATGCCTTGAAAGTCGACAATACCGGCTTTTTTGACAAAACGTGTTTAGGGTTCAGATCGCACTATATATGGAGAATAATGCACGGCAATCAGCTCTTTTTTTTTAAAGTGGCGTTTATCGGTTTTTGCAAATGAACTCTTCATATATATATATGTATATATATATATATACTTCCATGTCATGTGACCAGTAACTGATCGTGAACATGAGAATGTGTCCTAGAATTATTGAAATATTACATTGAAGTCTCAGGGGGTACTTCACATAACGTCTAAATGTTCGGTTGATAAAAAAGTTTGGGAACCCCTGGTCTATATCACTGTATTGTATGTGTCTTGGTAGATCAGCGTTTTGGTCCTGTGAGATTTCTTCATGTGTAAACAGCATTGTTCAAGTAAAAAAGTCTCCAAGAACATCTCATCGTTGTACTAAGACGACCCTGGAGGGTTCAATCAATACAGAGCCATTGATTCTGTTTAGTTTTATATCCTCCACAGCTGAGCAGACATTAATAATTCTACTAAAACTTAGTTAATCTCCTGCTAATGGATCCAAACCAAAGGCTTACACTGAGCTGTGGCAGGAGTGAAACTCGAAAGAGAAATGGAATTGTTAGCTGTGTGTTTGGGAAGATTCTTCATGCATCAAGGTGTAGGTGTGTGTGTGTGTGTGTGTGTGTGTGTGTGTATATGTGTGAGGTGTGCATGTGTGTGTTTGTGGCCCCATTATTGAAAACACACATGTCATGAAATTTGGAAAAGAAGAAAAATCAGAAGTAGTGCTGTTCACTTAATCAAATCACGATATGGACTTGTGTCTGTGAAATTTAAAGTGCAAAAAGACTGCTATTTAAATATAAAGTCTGCTAGTTCTGTGTGTCTCTGCTTGAATGGGTGCTGGATTCTCATCTACTACAAAGGCATGTTTGATGCTAGTGGTGTTTTCAGCTTTTGCTGTCTGAATATATGAGGACATGAACACATGAACTTCATCTCAAGAGCTGTTCTGACAGTCACTTCACCAGCACTTCTCCATTTCATTTGAGAAAACTATCATCATCATATCATATATACACACAGAAACTCAAAGGTCTTTATAACAACTTATCAAAATAAAAGTTTGGTTTAACATGGAAGAAATTGTGACAGAAATATAGAATGTACTTCTCAAAGTAATAATGATAATAATGATAATTTAATTATTAAAACTTTATTTTTAAGGAATTTAAAAATATATATTTTATGTTTAAATTTTAACATTAACCCTTTGCTTTGTAGTTTTATGCATTTAATGAAACCATTAAGGAATCCAGAAAAATTCAAATTTTTCAAAATTCTAATTCTAACTTTCAATAAATTGTTGTTAAATTGTCTCATGTTTTCAATTAATTAGACATGCTTTTGATTACTAAAATTTTATTTAACCATGAAAAAGGAATAAACTAAAATTTAAATAAGAAAAAACTGAATCCCAAAAAAATTAAAACAGAACAAAAATTGATTTGGGAAAGAAAATGAAACATATTTGATGTGTTTGTTTGTGTGAAGGTGTGTTTTTCCTCACCAGGGTAAGGTGGGTGGTTTGGCGAGGAGCCCCTGTAGGAAGTCCCACTCTACACTCACACACTTCCCCTCGCTGACGAACGGCATGGCCGCCATCACGCCCCCTATGGGCCGCCACCTCTAACTCAGGCTGTGATTGGCCGAGGCTATGTCAGTCCGAGACCCCCAACAGAAGAGCTGAAAGACAACAGAACAGGAGGAAGAGACAAATGAGTATTGAAATAAACTACTGTGACGTGAACTAGATTTTTACATTTTCAGATGTAAAATTGTGTGGTTTTTAGCATATTCATATGCAGTCACTTGGGTAATCTGGGTGTCAGATCAGTTGCGCGAGTCGGCACAGACCACAAAACATGTCGAGTCAGAATTAAGACTGCGTCCAAATGCTCAGTATGAAAATACAATCTTGGCAAACAGTCCTGAAGAGTCCAGTAGTTTGGTCTTGAGTACTACAAAACTGAATAATAGTAGGCCTATTACTTGCCTTAACAAACAAAACTGATAAATTCATATAACCACTAATAATTCACTGATTTATTTTTCCATAAACCTCACAAATTACATTTACTAAGTTCTGAAAGAATAGCAAACACTGTTTACTATTATCCTAATATATGCAAGCATAGTACTAGCCTACAGTACATGAGATATTTGTGCAATATATCACAAGCACAAGTCACTTACATTTTAAACACAGTATTGTCAGTTACTTCAGTTCAGTTGTGAATGAATCTGTTGAACGATTCAATGACTCGTAAATACAGCCAAACTTGTCAGTGTTTTGGAACAAATCGGTTGATTGAATTATTTAATGAGTCACTAATTCACTCAGAAATAAAACTATGCTTTCTGAATCTGTCACTGTTTCGAAGTCAACTTGTTCGTTCTTGACATTCAGTGATTCTGAATGCACTGGTTTAAAGAACAATTCAATGACTCACTCATAATGACTCAGACACATTTCCGTTTCCGACCCCACTTGTCGTGGAGCATAAAGGAAGTAAAACAGTATTTACATGTTTTCAAAAAAACCTTTTAGATTTTAATATATTGCAATTTTTTATCAAATAATACCAAATACAAGAGTACACAGACAAGAGAGCCAGTCCCAGATTATTCCTCTGCTTTTCACTGTCGCTTAACAAAATAGTCTGTTCTGAGTGTTTTATAGTTAACATTTTGTGACGATACAAGCAATTGAGATTTGCTATATAGAATATATATCACCCTATGTAAGTATACTGTATGTATACTAATAAAGTTGGACATGCAGTACTTATGTATCCAACTTTACATAAAGAGCTGGGCGATAATATGTAACATGTTGTAAAGAAACAATCAGGCAGTTGAGATTTGCAAAATATTTTGTGTGTGTGAGGATATAATATATATGCAACTTTATATTTAAAGCTGTGGTTGGCGACTTCAAACATAAAGCTTATACAGTGTCCTCCACTAATATTGGCACCCTTGGTAAATATGAGCAAAGGCGGCTGTGAAAATAAATCTGCATTGTTTATCCTTTTTATCTTTCATTCAAAAAATTCACAAAATTCCAACCTATCATTGAAGTAAAACAATTGAAAGAGGGGAGAAAATCTCATTGTGAAATAAATGCTTTCACTATTTCATGTTGGCCACAATTATTGGCACCCAATTATTGCAATGACCTTTTCCCAGCACAACAGCTCTGAGTTTTCTCCTATAATGCCTGAAGAGTTTGGAGAACACCTGATAAGAGATCAGAGACCATTCCTTCATACAGAATCTCTCCAGATCCTTCAGATTCACAGCTCCATGTTAGTACTTCTTCTCTTCAGTTCACCTCACTCATTTTCTGTAGGGTTCAGGTCAGAGGACAGAGACAGCAATGGTAAAAGATTAATTTTGTGCTCAGTGACCCATTTTTGTGTTTATTTTGATGTTTGTTTTGGATTGTTGTCCTGGTGGAAGATCCAAACACGGCCCATTATAAGATTTCTAACAGAGGCAGTCAGGTTTTGATTTTTTTTCTGTTGGTATTTGATAGAATCCATGATGCCATGCATCTGAACAAGATGTTCAGGACCTCTGGCAGAAAAACAGGCCCACAACATTAAAGATCCAGCAGTATATTTAATCGTGGTCATGGGGTACTTTTTTATTCCTGTTTGTACTAAACTGATCTGGTGGGGTTGCTGCCAAAAAGCTTTTTTTTCCAGTTTCATCTGACCATAGAAGCCAGTGCCATTTGAAGTTCCAGTCGTGTCTGACAACTGAATTTGCTGGAGTTTATTTTTGGATGAGTGAAGACAATTTTTCTTGAAACCCTCCCGAACAACATGTGATGATGTAGGGGCTTGTTTGATTTTTTTTTAGGTTTCTGACCCCAAGACTCAACTAATCTCTACAATTCTCCAGCTGTGATCCTTGGAGAGTTGTTGGCTACTCAAACTCTCCTCCTCAGCGTGCATTAGGACGATATAGACACACGTCCTCTTTCAGGCAGATTTTTAACATCTTTAGTTGATTGGAACCTCTTAATTATTACCCTGATGTGGAAATGAGGATTTTCAATGTTTTAACTCTTTTCTTACAGCCACTTTCTATTTTGTGATGCTCAACAATCTTGTTCTTCACATCAGAAAAATATTTTTTTGTTTTTTCTCATTGTGATGGATGATTAAGGGAATTTGGCCTTTGTGTTCCTCATATTTATAATCCTGTGGAACAGGAAGTCATGGCTGGACAATTTCATTCTCCTAGTCACCCTGGTGTGCTAAAAAATGTAAATATGAATGGGAATATACTTCAGAGATATTTTACTCATAAGAATTTCTAGGGGAGCCAATAATTGTGGCCAACATTCATTGGAGAAAAACATTTATTTCATCATGAGATTTTCTCCCCACTTTCAATTGTTTTACTTCAATGATAGGTTGGAATTTTGTGAATTTTTTGAGTGAAAGATCAAAAGGATAAACAATGCAGATTTATTTTCACAGCCGCCTTTGCTCATATTTATCAAGGGTGCCAATATTAGTGGAGGGCACTGTATTTTGTATCAATGTAAACAATCATGCAGCTGAGATTTGCCATACTGTATATTATATTGTTTTACGTGTGTGTACTGTATGTAAATAAAGTTATAAGTACTATACAGGTGCATCTCAAATTAGAATGTTGTGAAAAAAGTTATTTTTTTCTTGTAACTTATTTCAAAAAGTGAAACTTTCATATATTTTAGATTCATTACATGTAAAGTAAAACATTTCAAAAGTTTTTTTTGTTTTAATATTGATGATTAGAGCTTACAGCTCATGAAAGTCAAAAATCAGTATTTCAAAATATTAGAATATTTACATTTGAGTTTCAATAAATGACCATCCATACAGTATAAATTCTGTGTATCTCTTGTTCTTTGAAACCACAATAATGGAGAAGACTGCTGACTTGGCAATGATCCAGAAGATGAACATTGACGCCCTCCACAAAGACGGTAAGTCACAGAAGGTCATTACTGAATGGTCTGGCTGTTTACAGAGTGCTGTATCAAAGCATATTAAATGCAACGTTGACTGGAAGGAAGAATTTGGGTAGGAAAAGGGGCACAAGCAACATGGATGACCGCAAGCTTGAGAATACAGTCAAGCAAAGCTGATTCAAACACTTGGGAGAGCTTCACAAGGAGTGGATTGAAGCCGGAGTCAGTGCGTCAAGAGTCACCACGCTCAGACGTCTTCAGGAAAAGGGCTACCAAGCCACTTCTGAACCAGAGACAACGTCAGAAGCATCTTACCTGGGCTGTGGAGAAAAAGAACTGGACTGTTGCTCAGTGATCCAAATCCAGATGAAAGTAAATTTTGCATTTCATTTGGAAACAAGGTCCCAGAGTCTGGAGGAAGAGTGGAGAGGCACAGAATCCATGTTGCTTGAAGTCCAGTGTGAAGTTTCCACAGTCAGTGATGATTTGGGCTGCCATGTCATCTGCTGGTGCTGGTCCACTGTGTTTTCTGAAGTCCAAAGTCAACGCAGCCATCTACCAGGAAATTTTAGAGCACTTCATGCTTCCTTCTGCTGACAAGCTTTATGGAGATGCTGATTTCATTTTATAGCAGGACTTGGCACCTGCCCACACTGCCAAAGGTACCAAAAGCTGGCTCAATGACCATGGTGTTACTGTGCTTGATTGGCCAGCAAACTCGCCTGATCTGAACCCCATAGAGAATCTCTTTTATTGGTCTTATGAAGTATTCTAATTTGTTGAGATAGTGAATTGGTTGGTTTTTGTTAAATATGAGCCTAAATCATCACAATTAAAAGAACCAAAGACTTAAACTACTTCAATCTTGTATGCATTGAATTTATTTAATACACAAGTTTCAAAAAAGTACAATTTGTGTTGAATTACTGAAATAAATGAACTTTTCCATGACATTCTAATTTATTGAGATGCACCTGTATATTCAACTTATATCGCTGGGTGATAATATAGTTTACATTTTTTGATGATATAACAATCAAGCAGTTGAGATTTGCTATAGTACATACCACATACCGCTGGTGTACTGTATGCATCCAGGTAAGTTTTTTATTATTATTACAAAATATATACAATAACCGCTTTCTCTCTTTAAATCCAACTGGGCTTGTGGATGCGCAGCACATCCCAAATAGCAAACACACACACACAAACAAACTCCAATTCCATGAGTTTCCAGGGCTGTTTGGCCGCAGTGCTCATCCTGGTTCTAGCTCTATGACATTTAAAGGGCCAGCGTGCCCTCCAGCAGCGTGATGCCATACCCACAGGCGTGAGATGCCCGCTGGCCAGCTCTGGGTAAATCACAACACAGTCATACTGGCTACATGCCACATCCCTACACTACCCCTTTGACCTGACCTGGCACAGTACACACACACACACACACACACACACACACACACACACAAGCACAACATCAGCGGATTCATCATATGGGTCGATGCCACCTCTGACACAACATGAACTTGTATAAAGCCCTGTTAATTTCAGGTGAGCCCAAGACAAGCACTATAACATCATCATGGCTCACAACAGCTTAGTATGAGCTGTAGAGACTGTATGAGATGTGCTTTTATCTGCTTGTTAGCGTAACACAACACTTTGACCCTGTTCTGTTGCACACAAGAGAAATTTAATAATGAAAAATACAAGTGTAGGATAAATTTTAAATGTGTAATTATGAAGTAGAATGAGTCAAATAGTATTTTCTTATAAATCATACTCCAATAATCTTTGTTCATTGTTTTGCAGTTTATGAGATATATTTAATATCTCAATTGTTTCACAATAATGAAAAAGTGCATGGAGAGCAAATGGAGAAATCTCCCACTTCTCAGATTGTTTTTCTGTAGATCCAATCGATATGTCCATGTTACACTAAAAACAACGTGGAACGATTTTTGAAACAATGATTTTGAAAACAACGATTCTGAAAAAAAAAAAATTCACTCAGAAACTGCTAGTACATTTCACACACAATTGCAAAGAAACACTGAATTAAACATGAGCATTTGAAGTAGAAAGATTGAAATAGTATTTTCTTATATTCTTTGATAAAAAATTTTTTTTTGCAGTGTATGAAATCTCTAATTTATCAACTGTTTTTCAATAATGAGAAACAAAGCATGGAGAGCAAAAGGAGAAATCTGTCAGTTCTCAGATTGTTTTTCTAGAAACATCGATTTATCTCCTCTACACTGAAAACAACTTGGAATTTTTTTTTGAAAAATTTTGAAATAATGGTTTTGAAAATGATTTTTGAAACAAATTTTACTCAGAAATTGCTAGTAAATTATACAAGTATACAAAGAAACACACTGAATTAAACATAAAATTTTGAAGTCGTAAGATTGAAATATAGTATTTTTGTGTAAAACATACTCTAATAATCTTTGTTCAAATCACTATTACTGAGTATGATATCTCTTTAATATCTAAATTGTTTCTTTGCAATGGGATTCAATGGAGAGAAAAATGAAGAAGTTTCATGCTTCTCATATTGTTCTTCTAGAAATAGACCTAATCGATATGTCTCCTCTACACTGAAAACAATCTGGAACAATTTTTGAAACAATTATCACACAGATAAACAATTATCACTCAGTAAATATCACAAATAATATATATGAAATTTTTAAGTAGAAAGACTAACATATTTTCTTGTAAAACACTCCAATAACATTTCATTTACAAAATATAAAACTGACCTGAGCAAAATTATCTGAGCTTTACATTCCACGTTCATTTACAGCTCTTAGGAGAAACATTTGAGACAAAGTTGAAGCCTAAATGAAGCACGAGAACTCAAAATTGGTGATAAATTGTATAAGAAACAACACTCTCACAAAATTCCACACATATAAAAATCAGAAGAACACATGGACAAACAAAACACGTCTAGATGTGAAGGAATGCAATTAGCATTAACAACTGTACCACACACACACACATACTGATTCCTGCTCTTTAGCCTATCATGCCTCATCTAATCGCGTGCAGGATCTCGCTCGGCATCCTCACTATCTCTGTAGACATAATGGAGGTCCTGTCCAGCGTAATTGTTCAATTAACTCTGTAACCTTGATGCAAGGTGTGCTAGCATTCATGCCCTTCGCAAACGAACAATGGCATCGTAGAAGGTCACGGTCTGCTGTGAAAGTCAACTATAAAGTAAAGAACACCACATCTACCGGACTGAGCCCGAGAGGCGGTGTCCTTCGCTGAAGGACTGGACATTTACAGGAAATTAACATTTGGCAGCGCTAGAGCTGCTTCATATATTTGTGAAAGTACTTGGTCAATCTATACACTGCATCAATCGTACAATGAAGCTGATTGTGATGTAGCCAAGTAGGACATGTTCCTGGATAAACATCTTTTGCTGGTCTTGTTAAAAGACATTAGTTAATTAATTTCCATGTTACATGTTTTCTAACTTTTTAGGCATCAATCATTTGCTTGGTTATGTCTAAAACTCACTGGAATTTGTAGATCTATCATAGACACATTACCATTGTGCCTTGAAAGCTGGTCTAAAAACTGTTTCTTATAGCTCAAACAGTGCAGCCTTAATAAGCCTAAGTTGCATTAGCCAAAAAAAAAAAGTATGAATAGAAGGCAATGCATGTCTTTTCAAACCTTTATGACTTACTTTCTTCTGTGGAACATAAAAGTTTTTGGGGTTTTTTGGACTGCATTGACTTTCATTGTATGAAAAAAAATCTGCAGGTTTTGGAACAGTTATTTTAGTACTACTTGCATACCCTGTGAAAACCATTTTGCAATTTGGTTATTTCAATGACATTTTGAATAAATATTTTGAAAAAGTCCAGTTTCTGAATTTGTTCATTGCAGTTTTCACTATCTCAACTAGTATTTAAGTTGACTTAAAATGTTCCCCCCTCAACAGTAGATGTTTGTCGGTCATCTTGGTGAGTTTCTCCACAAAGGTTCTCAGATTGTTCTTCAATATGTCTCCTCTACACTGAAAACTATTTGGAAAGTTTCTTGAAATAATTTTGAAACAACCATTTTGAAATATTTTTTTTGAAAGAATAGTATTTTCTTAAACATACTCCAATAACCCTTGTTCAAATAAATTTCTGAATCTGAAGATCTCAAGACTGTCATGGACAAAAGATGTCCATCAGTCATCGTGGTGAGCTTCTCGGCAAAAGTTGAAAATTTTCTCAACAAATTTGTTTTAAAACTTGTAAGAATACTGAAAAATCAAGTTTCTATGTGTGTTTTTTATGAAAAGTACAAATAAGGTTTAAAGCATTGTATTTTCTAGTTCTAGTTTCTTTTTCCTTCTGTTTCTATAATATGCATGCCAGTGTTAATATAGTGCTACTCTCAAGATTTAAAGTTCCATAGTATTTTTCCAATTAAATATTATAAGAAATATTCTCCCATGCAGTACTGAGCTGAACTCTTTTGGGGAACGATAAAATGTCATGCATTAGAGACCATTCAAACGGTCAAAAATTTACTTCAAGGTTCAAGGTTCTTGTTTATTTGTCATATACACAATCATACAGGGTATAATCAGTAGTGAAATGTAGGTCAGGACGGGTCCGCTCAATGGACAGTGCAAAAAAATAAAATAAAAGATGAAACATAACACAAGAGAATATATATACATATAGGTAGGAATAAGATAAAAAAATAAGTAAAAAATAAAATAAGGAGTAAAATGTGCAATGAACTAAAATGTGCAATACAGTCTACTGTGGATTTAATAAATATTAATATAACCAGGGATGTGCAAGAGGAATGTGCAAACAGGTTGTACCGGGTATGTACACATAGCAGCAATGCGGATGATGGAGAATGATGGGTGTTTTTTACAGTTTATTAAATTGAGTCCTGTAGATGTTATGAGACTGAGTTTAGGAGCCTGATGGCCTGAGGGTAGAAGCTCCTCCTCAGTCTCTCAGTTTTTGCCAACACGCTTCTGAAGCGCTTGCCAGATGGCAGTGAGATGAAAAGACGGTTACCGGGGTGATTTGAGTCCTTGATTATTTTTACAGCTCTGCTTTTGCAGCGTTTGAAGTAGATGTCCTGCAGAGAGGGGAGGGCAGACCCAGAGATGCGCTCAGCTAAGCGCACGACTCTCTGCAGAGCTTTGCAGTCCTGTTTTGTGGCGTTACTGTACCACACTGAGATGCACTGAGTCAATACACTTTCTATGGCCCCTGAATAGAAAGTTTTCAGGATTGCTGGTGAGACCCTGAATTTCCTCAGCTGTCGCAGATGGTACAGTCTTTGCCTGGCTTTCTTGACCTGTTTGAATGTGTGCAGTCCAAGTCAGGTCCTCGGAGATGTTTACATCGAGGTACTTGAAGCTGCTCACCCTCTCCACAGGGGTCCCGCTGATCATAAGAGGAGTGTAGGGCCGCTGCTGTCTCTTCCTGAAGTCTACAATCAGCTCTTTAGTTTTGCTCACGTTCTCTGGGGTAAATGGAATGGGCGGCAGATAATGGAGAGATGTTCCAGATGAGGCAAGCAGGAACGTGACAGAATGGAGATATTCCTGGGGTCGCACCATTTCTTGTTAATCATGAAACACACTCCACCACCCTTGATTTTTCCGGCCTCGGCTGTTCTGTCCATCCGTAAAACAGAAAAGTTATCAGACGGTGTTACAGCGGTGTCCGGGACCGAGGGAGTGAGCCATGTTTCAGACAAACAAAGGATGTTACAGTCCCTAATGTCCCGTTGGAAACTTGTCCTGGCTCTAAGATCGTCCATCTTATTTTCCAAGGATTGGACATTAGCGAGCAGAATACTCGGGAGAGGAGGGCTGTGAGCCCTGTTTCTCAGTCTGTCACGAATTCCAGCGCGTCGCCCGCGGTGTTTCTTTCACCTCCTGGGATTATTCGGGCG
Organism: Aspiorhynchus laticeps; assembly: GCA_023376895.1. Classification (NCBI taxonomy): domain Eukaryota; kingdom Metazoa; phylum Chordata; class Actinopteri; order Cypriniformes; family Cyprinidae; genus Aspiorhynchus; species Aspiorhynchus laticeps. Next base: position 24,146,779 of record CM041814.1, read on the forward strand.
GCGGCCTTTGTTAACCTCGGCGTTCCGAAGAATCTCCACTGGCCATGCTGGATCCGTGGATAAAGTGTCCTGAAGCAGGTTAGTGCAGCGGTGTCCAATGTCCAAAAGTGTTCTTTTGTCGTAAATAAATAGTGCAGACGTTATGCGTGTAAAAAGAGAAAGTAAAAATACGTAAGAAAGTATATAAAAGCACAGATTGAGCGGAGCCATCCTTTAACGTCGACTGAACACAGCAGCGCCGGAAGCGGAAGTCATACTTCTATAACTTGATAATGTCTCATAATCCCAAAGACCTCCGTCAAATACATGTGTGTGTATACACAGAGCAACAATTAAAATTAGGAAAACGTATAAGTATATCATAGTATTTATTATTAATTTTAATTAGCTTTTATTTATGTATTTTTTAGTTTTAATCTCAGTTTGTTTTAGTAATGTTGGTAGTTGTTTTTTCTTCTGTTTTTCCAATTTCTATTTTTACATTTGTTTTAATATTTATATTAATATTTTATTTTTTACTTCAGTTTTAGTTTTAGTAATTTGAGTACTTAAGCTTATTTCAATTATTTGCCAGGGCAACATTTCTAATTTAATGTAAGTTTAAGTTTTTCATCTAATATGTATATACTAATCTAAAAATATGTATATACTCACCCACTTTTTTTTTTTTTTTATAAAAAAAAAGTTTTAGTTTATGATAACAACACTGGCTTGGAACGACATAAGGATGAGTAAAGTTGACACATTATTCATTTTTTAACACTTATGCTGTTCCAATAGCAACGAGGATGTCGATCCTAACCGCAGCATGCATGAATTGTGTATGGCTTGTATGCGGTGTTATTTGGCTCAGTCCGGGGTACGGGAGCAAACCAAGCCTGGGTGTGTGTTTGGCGAGCCCGTGGCTGTTTGTTTTCAGAGGGGATCATTAATTAGGGCCTCCAGCTGTCAGAGGTTCGTTAGTGCGCTCCGCCCCTCCCTATGGAGCTGCCAAATGGGGAAAATGAACACATTTAAGCCAATCTGCACGGAGACAATACACCACGTCTATTACCAACTCTCTTTCACGCACACACAAACTCCCTCTCTTTTCTCTCTCGCACAACATTTATTGGTCCCACATTTCCAGGCCAGATATAACACTGCCATTCCGTTTTTAAATGTCACATGCAGTGGTATGAGGATGCGTGAAGGACCTCTGGAACATTCTGGATTATGCATTTTTGTAATGCAGGGTGACTCTGGTGACTTTGACCTTTGAATGCCTTTGACAGAAGAAGAAAACAATTCCTGTATGTGGCCATCGGGCACTTTCTCGCTCACTTTCCTGGCGCCTGCCTCCTTTTCCCTTTTTTCTTAATAAATCTAAACAGCAAACAGCTGTGGCGGGTCAGTCACATCACAGCTTTCTAGCCATAACTTTCTAGAGTTTAATCTGACACTGAGGGATTGACAACTGATGCTGAAATTTCTCCTTCAGCTTTGGGCAAAATTTAAGTACCAGTTCAACCAAAAAGGACAGTTTGCTCATCATTTACTCATCTTTTACTCATCAAATGGCTTCAGAAGACTTTTACATTATATTTGAAGTTGGAAAGCAATGTTCCCGTTCATTGTAATTGCTTGGAAAACAAATTAAATCTTTGAAATTTCTCTTTTTGTGTTTTGCAGAAGAAAGCGATACGTTTGTAACGATATAAAGATGAAGACAGATTTTTTTCTTCAGAAGTGAATCGATACATTCTGTATTCATTTACTGTTAAATGTTAATTGTGGCATGTGACTTGAACAGCAAATATCACTTCTTTAAAGTTCAACGCATTGATTTTCAATATAATTCTGAAAGTCCAGTTTGTTCTCTTGTAAAAATTGTTTATTTTTCGCCAAACTTTGGCTTAATTAGTGTCAGCAATCTTCACCAGAAGTTCACAGTTGTTATTTCTGTAAGTGCTGCAAAAGTCGCAAAGACAAAGTTGACGTCAGCCGTATGTCACTAAAATCATCCGAAAGAACAAAAATCATCTTTAAAAGATTAACACTGAGTCATGCATAAACGAAAATGTCAATAATTTACCTCCTCTCAGTCTTTGATGCACTTAAAAAGAGCATTTCAAGGTAATATTTAATATAAATAACTGCAGAAATTATGTTATAGCTTGTAACATTCAATTATATTTGCTTTGGAAATTACTAATCCGATATCTTTGAAGTGCAAATAGTTCAGCAACACACACATATATTTATACTGCATGTAGTTTTCCATCAATATATGGAGCTGTTTCAGCAGAATACTAATTTCTCTTCACATCTCTCTGCATTTGAAGTCCAGCATTAGGAAGTCAGATGTTGTCTCATTTTCTTCGAACGCTGATAAATCAGCTCTGGTCAACAGCATTTCTCTCTCCCTATCTCATTTAACTGGAGCTCTCTCGCCCTGCGCTCTGGCTGGACATGGCTCTCGTGGTTTGCCGCTGACCTTGGCGGCTTCCCATCACTCCCAGTCCAAGGTTCCTCTCAAATCCTTAGAGCTGGAGGCTGAGTCTTCATCTTCACCTGGCCCATTAATTATCAAATGGAATCAATACCCCATTTGATTAGATCAAACTGACCCTACCCGCCTCGACCCGCAACGGTGAAGCGGAAAGCAGAAGGGATGCTCGACTGGCCCCTGAGATCTTACATATGTCTCTCACAGGAGGAGAAACGGTGTGTTTCTTTAAATAAAATTTTAAATAGCAAAATAGTGAATAAGGGATTGAAAGATCGAGAGAGGAAAATATACCAGTAATTTTCAGATTTTCTCAACCCTTGAAGCTCTAAGGACATAAGCAATCATTCAACAGTGACAAAATTAGGTGTTCACAAAGAAAGTTAACAGCATCCCTTTCTCTATATATTTTGTACTTGTCCCTATGGGAAAAAAATCACAATGAGATCTCTTTAATATCTCTGTTTTTTTTTTTTTCTAGGACAGCAGTGACATTAAATGGAGGGATTCTGCTCAGACTTTTCTACTAAAAAAAAATACTCAATCTTCACGTGTCTCTTCCAGAGTTTCTGTAATAATGTCTCAAATTCAGATTTGCAAACATAAATCAGAGATTTCAAAATAAACATGTCTTGTTCAGCTCTTCCAGGACTGAATGATCCAGATTTCATTTACTCAGGTTGGATGTGCACAGTTCTATAACTTTTAAAAATGGATGAACTATGGAAGAAAAAATATGCATTTCAAAATATTAAAGAATTGCATTAGTTAACTGAATACAGCTCAATCTGAAACACACACAGTGTTCGGCCCCTTCGGCAGGGAACGGGTCCTGAAACACACATAGGGTCAAACAGCCACACAGCATACAGCCTATATTCAGCCATATTAGTGTATTTAAACATCCCTTTATCATTGAAAACACCTGTGCAAAGCAGGGTACCATTTGTACATCAGGGAGAATAAGAGGATTTTGCACTATTATGGATCTAAACAGAGTGTATGTTTGCCGCTTTTTCCCCACACGAACAACTGCAGAATATGTGTGTGATTCACATAAAACCTTTCATGAACATGTCTGTTCATTTTAAAATCAAAAGAAAAAACTAAGAAATTATCTTTTGCATTAAGAAACTGAAGCTTACATTGAACTGATACATTATTTTAATGCCAATTAATCAAATTTTACCCAAAACTTGTTACTTGAATGCAATGTTTTATTTGTTTTCTTTTGTGAATTTGTGGGAAAATAAGCTTATTTGTAAATAAATAACTCAATGCAAAATGTTTAAAAATATACATTTTATTTTCTTTATATTTAAACTTTTTTGTTGTTGTTAATTTCTTTTTTATTTTTATTATTAATTTATTTTGGGGTGAAATGAAACCAAAACATTTTCATGAGATTCACCCTTGGTTTCAAAAATATATTGACAATATCTGACTGTCGTAAGGTTATGGATTATGAGCGATAATTTTCAGGCTGCAGTAGATCAAAAGCAGTTAGTAAGATCACATCTCCATGACTTCAGAAGACTGAGGGGTCTGTATATCAACAGGGGCTCTTGTTTGTTTGTGTGTGTGTGTGTGTGTGTGTGTGTGTGTTATAAGGGCATATCGATGTGTGTGTGTGTGTATGTTGAGTATATAAATATCCGCGCGTGTCCCAGCAGAGCTGGGTGTGAGTGGCAGGAAGTGGTTATGTAAGGAGTCACAACGGGCTGCAGTGGACAGCCTGACCACAGATCAGGTCAACCAAGTGTGACACCAACAGCTTCTCACTGACACCTCGCTGACACTGTCTGTCACCAGGCCTGTCTGTCCCACTCTGAGTGTGTGTGTGTGTTTGTGTGTGACGACTTTTATGGTCCTATAGCTCCCTCGTACATACCTGCATGACTTCTATCACTTCCCTATTCACATTCTTTTGCCCCCAAATGTGGATATAGTCTTTGGATGTGTATGCGTTACTAACAGGCCGGCTCACTCTCAATAAAATGGCCATTTTTGGGTCTGTGATTTATAGACTTACACTATGTTAAATTATAGTAACCATTAATAACATGGTTCTTCAGCAAACACTGTCCAACCAGAATCTAAACAACAACAAAAAAGAAAGACAATTTATCCTTGCCAGTGTACGCAATAATAACTGTTAAAAAAAGAAGTGTTATAGTGTAATGTAGTAACATCCAAATAAACAATTTTTATTCAAGTGAAAAATACAATTTAATATGACTGAATAACTTTGCATTACTCTACATAATCACAGACATTTAAACTGGTATGTCAGGTAGAAAAGCTGAAGTTTTAACATCTGCTCATTTTTACTTTTTACAGTGTTCAGACAAGTACATTAAAGAGCAACAGGTAGATTCCCAGACTAATATGAAGCTACTGACCGAAACACTCAATCAAAGCAAAATGATGAAAAGAAAAGCAAGCAAATGTCCTCCTAAATCTAAAACCACAGAGTCCCAAGCAAGTTGACTCACTTTTTGTGTTTTTCCTCTGCAGCTGCTCCCATAGTAAGTGTGAAAGTGTCAAAATAATTCCTGTCCTATAATTCCAACTGTCCAGGATAGCTATACGACAAATAAAGAGAATGAATTTTCTGTTTACTAAGCACTTTATAACTGAAAACTGTAGTTACACTTTACAATATAGTTTGTTACATTGTAATAACATTGTAAGTACATGGTAATTACTGAGTAATAGTGAACTATTTTGTGGAGCTGCTTAAAAATAAACTGTCATATTTATGACTGTAGTAATTCATTATATTCACATGCAATATGTAACATGAATATATATATATATATATATATATATATATATATATATATATATATATATATATATACTGTTTATATATAACAAGACTTGAATAAAGGTTGATTGTAACTTGATCATTTGAAAATTTGATAGAAATCTAAAGTGTTGCCAATATCAAAGGAATTACATTTTCTAAGATGTGTGACAAATAAGAATAGTTTTGTGAGCTAACAAATTATTATTATTATTAAAATTATTGTTATAACTTTTCTTGTTACAATATTAATTATCCATTTAACAAAAAAGTGTATTTCTTACTTTTTTTTCTTGACAAAAAGTCAATAAAACACATCATTACAATAACTATTTAGAGTCTTTAACAATCCCACGCTAAGCCCAAACTGACTGATGAAGGAAAGGTTAATATTTACCCGTGCCTTTCATTTCTAATATAAATCCAGTCATTTAGAAGAAGCTGTTAAATCCAAAGACATCAGATAACAGAAGACGGCCGTCTCGCCGCTACCATCCACTACCTTCCACAGAACACGGCGTCAATGCAAAGCACACTAATCTTGTAAAATCCACTAATTAAGTGAGAGATGATGTTTGAGAGCGAGCCGAGGTGGTCCGCACAATTAACCCCAGCGTTCCTCCCCTCCGTTCCCAATACCTCCATCATTGAGGGAGAAAGACAAGTGCACTTATGAGCAAAGTGTCTTTCCCAAAAACTTTCCCAGGAAGCCAAGCCTCCAGGCACGAAGCCATCAACAAGTTTAAGAGGAACGGAGAAACCCTTTGCTCAGACTAAATCAGTGCGACTTAAAACTGTCAGGTATACATGTGACAGTTTGGCATGCAGACGTCAACATCGACTAGAACAAGAAGAAGCTGTGTTTCCCTGTACAAGGGGACTCACCTGATGTGCATGTCCAGCTGTTTTGGAGGCAGATGTTTCTCTCCTCCTCCGTCCGGACACCCGAACCGGTGACCCTCCCTTCCGCTCAGTCCACGTTCCAGGACCCCTCGCGCTCACCCCCCCACACACACACTCACACTCACACGGGGGGTGACAAGGGGGTCAGACGGGGCCAAGAACAATCCCAGCTGCCGGCACAAAAGAGCAGGCGAACACACAGCGGTCTGCTGCCGCAAGAGTGTGTGTGTGTGTGTGTGTGTTTGTGGGCGCACAGCAGCGGTGACCGCGCTCTCCCTCTCTCTCCTCCCTCACTTTCCAAGCGGGATCGTCTCAGATATGACTGGAGTTAGAGGATGCGAGTCTGTTTCCTTCTCTGGCGTGCTCCCTGCTTTGGCTGTCTCTCTTTCCTCGTTGAGCTTCTTTTCTTTTCATTTCCTCTTGGGAAAGCTGCACGCACCAGTCGTCTCTTCACCCGCTCTCTCTCTCTCTCTCTCTCTCTCCTCAATCGCTAGTAAATATAAAAGAAATGCTTGTATGGCCCCTACCTCTCTCGCTCTCTCTCTCTCTCTCTCTCGTTTCTTTCTCGTTTACACTCCCTCCTCCCCACTGCCCTCACTTTTCTTTCTCACTGTCAAAGCTGCCTTTCAAATGCTGATTAGCACACAGAGTAAAAGAGAGCGAAGGAGAGTGGAGTTATGGCTAGCGTTCGGCTAAGATTCCGTCACATTCGACTTGAACAACACTTCTCTCAGACAAACACATACTTGAGTCTCCGTCCTCTACCGATATCATCTCGCCCCAACGGGCTCACGCTAACAAACACTGAGCGAATAAACCCGCTCGGACTGTTTCGTGCACCCGCGCCCCTCTTCCACCCCTCCCCGATTCGTTCTTCTTGCCCTCAAACACTACTCAGAATATTGATACATCACCCCCTCCTCCTTTCTTTCCTCCATTTCTCTCTCTCTCCATCACTCACTTTCTCCGCTGAATACTGATAGGCTGTCTAGTCCGTGGTCTGGGTTTCAAATTCTCATTCTCTCTCTCTTTTTCCTCTGTGCGCTCGCACAAAAGCTCTCTGTAACATAAAGGCAAAAACGGCAGAAGTTAATGCACTGGGCACAACATAAATTCACTTAAGCACCATTTCAGATTATGTCAAGCCAAAAATTGGCGTAAGTGCTCCGGTAGGAGCAGAAAAGAATGCCTGCGGCTGTAAAACACCGAAAGTGACGCGGAGGTGATGGGATATTGAGAAAACAAAGAAGTGCGTGGAAAATTAGTAAGAGAACTCTACTTTTGCTGTTGTCAGGGAGCGGGACAGAAAGAGATAGTGAGTGAAAGAGAGAAATAAAGGATAGGGGGATGGTCCAGACCATAGAAGACCCCCTCCGAAGTTTAAACAGTTGTCAAACACACATCCGATAGCACAAACACGCACATTTTGCCAGCTGAATGAGGACGTACCACCAGTGATTCTCAACTCTAAGCCTCAAGTCTGTTCTTTTCTGTTGTGGGTATAAAATAGTAGAGAAGAGTGGGGCACACTTTTTAACTTTCTCAATTTGTGTAAATCTACTTGGTGTAGTTCTTTTTTCCACATTAATTTCACATATTTAGTACAAATATGTTGTCTTGTTTCATTAATAGACTATACTTTTTTCTTTATTTATCCAAAAGATTGGAAGTAAAATGTGACAACATGCCCCATAGGTGGGGAATGCTGTAAGATGTTACCTGATCTAATTAAAAATACAGAAGACAAGCTAAAATATTCTGTCATAAAATACAATTGTTACATTTGTACATGTAATGGCATTGTTAATAATTAAAATACTGATTTTGGAGTTTGAAAATTACACACTGCAAAACAGGGATACGTTTCCCAAAAGCATTGTAAGCTTAAGTACATCGTAGACCCATTGAAACCAATGGAGCTACGATCAACTTAGGCTTACGATGCTTTTTGGAAACGCAGCCCAGAACTAATAGACAAGCAAGTACGAATACTTTAAGTTTCTTGAAATAATTTCTGAATATCCTTGTTATCTCTCTCAGTTTAATTCACAGTTTCTTTAATAAAAATGAATAAGAGTTATTATGTGAATTACATCGCTAATGTCATAGAATAACATTGAATAACGGGGCACATTTTAATTGCATTTTAATGCAAGTTACAACATGCCCCACCTGTGCAACTAAGATTTAAACCTGACTAGTTAACAGATTGAAGATTAAAATAAGAAAAAATTTGTCTCATTTTAAATAAGCACTAAAAACTTCAAGAAAACTTTAGAGTTATGTTTACTTTTCATAAAAAATGATGTCAAATGTGAAAATCTTAATGGTCCTAAATTGGTATCTTTTAGGGCTCAAAATTTAATTTCATATTTAAATTTGATTATATTTTTCAATTTCTTATTTCTATCCATAATTACCTTTACCGATGACTTATCCAAACCCAAACTCTACACTAAAAGAAAAGTTTTTGCAGTTTTAAAATAATTAAAAAATACATACACATAAAGACAACAAAACTCAATGTCCACAGACACAATAACATGAACATGATGTGACAGAGAAAAGTGCAGCTGCAAGAGTAAAAGAGAAAAACAACAGCAGTGTAGAGTAAGACACTGAATCCACTGTCCAGTGTCCTTGACGCAAAGATTCAGACAGCGTTTTAACGCAGAGTGTTATTGTCCGTATGATTTTACACACACACACACACACACACACACACACACACACGCACACAGAGCAGTGTCCTCTCCTGATGTCCTCACCTGGACCATTTCAGTCCTGGCAGAGGCCCAGTGTTCACTCACTGTATTAACATCAGCTTCTGCCATAGAACGACTGTGCTTCCACCATCACTGAACCACAATAAATGGGGGGGGAAAAAACAAAAAAACATTTCTAATCTTCAAAAGTGTGCTAAAGAATTAATACAATGGTTCAGTCAAAAATGAATATGTTACATTTACAAAGCTGCATGATTTTTTTCTTCTTTAAATTCAATCTCAAACAATAGAGTATAGCTTTGGGGGCATGGCTCTGACAGAGAGTCCTGGGACGTGGTAGGAAACCTGTTTGGAAGCAGTCATTATTTGAACTAACTGCACTCTTTTTTGGCAGATGTATTAAGTCAGAAGGGCTGCTGCATGATTAATCGAAATAACACCAAAACTGCAATACAGTGAGATTAAATCGCAGTCTTCTGTTCTAAGATTGGTCCCCAAATCATGCATCCCTAGAAGATCACACTTGTGTCCTAGTACAGGACCAACAGGTGTAGTTAATGAACGCAAAGAGGAATGCACGAGGACTGCAAAGAGATGAAGTTACAATCTTTTTTTCTTATGTGAAGTTGCTTTATATCTTGGATCTCAAATGCTACTCTATCAGATAAAGTTTTCAAAATGTGGAGCATCAGATGAACAAGCCTTTAAATTCTCTGACTCAAAGCCATGTGTTTTTAGCTGGTATATGTAACAGCGATGGACTAATGATAAGGCATTAAATGCTTCAGGAGGATAAGACGTCTGGGCATCAGCATGACAGAAATCATCTTTATCCCAACGTGAATACTGAAGATCTGATGCAGCTCAAAATGATGCATAAACTATCTTTGATCAACATCAATCATCTACCAGCTATTAGCTACTACATCCAGCACCAAAATGTCTCATGCTGCAATTATCGAAATGGTAACACTACATTCCCTTTTGCTCAAAAACTGCTACGGTCCATTAAAAGGTCTTGACCATGAGACTTAATCTCCCCTCTGAACCCAGCATTTGATATATAATAAAAATAATTAATTAGCGCTGAAGATAATGTGAGTGGTACATGACCATGTAAAACATACCACCACAATGCTACCACAATGCTTCTTCTGGGTAGTTGTAACGTTTCAGTGTTATTCTACTAATTTTAACTTAATTTTCAGAAATTTTATGTGCCTTTGCCATTTTTTGTATGTAGCAGTTGGGAGAAAATTGAGTGTGTATCAGCATACTGGATCTGTGCCTGAGATTTTAAAGTGAAAGCAGCCTAATAAACCTGCTGCTGTCTGTCATTAATGTTAATCAAATAACTAGAGACAAAAGCAAATCACTCTTGACTGAATAACTTCAATAATAAGAGACAGTGTACATTTCATTCATACAGTGAAGACTATTTTTTATTTTTTTTATTGTAATTTCTCAGCTTGTCTCATGTTTTTGCTTGTAATTTGCATCTTTTATCTTATTTTTAATAACAAAAATAAAATAAAACAACTACTGCCATTTTCTCACACAACCATCTAGGGTTTACAGAGAATGGAATAGAGAAAATATCCAGTGAGCAGCAGTTCTATGGGTGAAAATGCCTTGATGTCAGAGGTCAGAGGAGAATGGCCAGACTGGTTTGAGATGATAGAAAGGCAACAGTAACTCAAATAACCACTCGTTACAACCCAGGTATGCAGAAGAGCATCTCTGAACGGACATAAAACTTTGAAGCAGATGGGCTACAGCAGCAGAAGACCACACCGGTGCCACTCCTGTCAGCTAAGAACAGGAAACTAAGACAACAATTCACACAGGCTCACCGAAACTGGACAACTGAAGATTGGAAAAAGGTTACCAGGTCTGATGCGTCTCGATTTCTGTTGAGACATTTGGATGGTAGGGTCAGAATTTGGCGTAAACAACATGAAAGCACAGATCCATCCTGCCTTGATCAAATCATCTCAAACTGTTTTTTAAACATGACAATGAGTTCACTACACTCAAATGGGATAAATACACTCAAACTACACAACTGTGTGATGCTGTGATGCCAACATAGACCCTATAAGGCTACATTGTGCATTTATTTATTCATAAAGATGGTATATATGGTAGAGCATGGCGCTCAAATGGTAGAGCATGGCGCTAGCAAAGCCAAGATCATGGGTTCGATTCCCAGGGAAAGCAAGAGCTGATAAAATGTAAAACTGTAACTTGAATGCAATGTAAGTCGCTTTGGATAAAAGCGTCTGCTAAATGCATAAATGTAAATGTAAATAAAGATGAACATGTGTGCATCACTTATCGTGTTCAACACCACATGAAACAGATCTTTTGGTCTATGCTGTTTTCAGTTAATGAATAGAACATAGAGTGCCTCCTATACAATAAATCACAATAAGCTTTGTGCTTTGTTACTTTTGATATGAAACAAAACCTCAGATTTCACATTATGTCCATTATATTAGGAAATTCAAACAATACATACCGTTTTTGTGCTTATTAATGTGGCGTGACAGATCGCTGTGAATTACGGGCCAGCACGTCAACGGATCATCTCTTCCACTTTACTACTATCTACAGCACCAAATAAACATGAATGAACATCAGAAGGTATGCTGAAAGATACAGTACAACTTACCAAAATCAATTTCATGTAAAAGATCATTCACTGTTTCAACCACTGAAATACATCAATAAAACAGCTTGTAAACAATATAACTTAATGTTACCTTACCTCAGAAAAGCCATTCAGTGATCAAAAACTCGATAGTCAGCTAGAAAATAACTCTAGTGAGGAGCAGTTTGCTAAATATAGGCACCATTTCACATATTCATTATATTTTCAGACTGATGCCGAGTTTTAATTTTGCTCTAGTGGCTGATGATCCTATGCTCTACTGCAGAGGTCCCCAACCACCGGGTCGCGACCCACTTACCGGGCCGTGGAAGAATTCCTACCGGCTCGCGAGAAAGTTCTGGGGAAAATGTGTATAGATATGACGCTCTGTTATTTATTGTGCGTAAATGATTTTTCTAATTATTCTGTATTTTTGTTGTATGTGATTGATATCGAGTAGCAATTTGACGATTTCATGTTAAATTGCTCTGATCTGTCATGGCTAGGGCTTTAAACAGATCGGAGTTGATCCGTGATATACAGACCAGGTCCAGACCCCACCGTTCGGCATGTGATTCGCAGATTAATTTGCCAATTTACACGTTCAAGCTATTTAAAACCACAAGAAGAAGAAACGAAACAGAACTCAATTCGTTACTTGCGCGCTGTTCTCGCACACACCCGAAGCACAAGCATAGAGACGTGTTTCAGACAGCGCAGCATACTGATTTGATTCCTCTTTCATGTATCCCTGCGTTTAAGATACATATGCATGGGGGGTTGCGGTTACGTCACAATACTGGAAATACTTCTGTTTAAACCATGAAGGCGAGCCAATGGATATCACAAAATCAACGTGCAAACTTTGCGCAATAGTTATGCCGGTGAACGTCTTAACTTCAGTCATACAGAAAGTGAAAGTAAAAAAACTGATGGAGTTTTCTAATGCTGCATTAACAGCGCATATTCTCTCAGAGACATGAGACGAATCTACTTCAACATGTGCTGATAACAGTATAAATGAATAGACCTGTTTTAAAGACCTCATCCACAAACACCCCCCCCCCCCCCCCCCCCCCGCAAGATTTTTTCCAAACCGTAACCGGTCCGCGGTGTAAAAAAGGTTGGAGACCCCTGCTCTACTGCCACATTGGAGCGCGATCGCCACCCACTGGACAGGGGTGGGAATTCCAGTTACAATTTAGACTGTGAAAATGACGGAAGACCTTCAGATTATTCAGTCACTGCTACCCTCTGGCTAGAATGGCAATGGCAATGGCAATTTTATTTATATAGCACTATTTACTACAACCAGAGTTGAGCAATGTGCTTTACAACAGAATAACTAAAAACAGCAATAACACAAAGAAAAAGAAAACAGTAATACATTTATAACATGCAACAAAACATCATAACATGCAACAAAAAACACAGAACAAAAAATAGAAGCAAAAAAAAAAATATATATAATAGTGTTTCAACCAGAATAAAAAGCCTTATCGAACAGATAGGTTTTTAATTTAGACTTAAAAATAGCCACAGATGAAGCCATTCTAATAAACATGGGCAAATCATTCCAGAGTCTTGGTGCAATTGTAGCAAAAGCGTGATCACCCCTGCACTTCCGCCTCGTCTTGGGGATAAACAAGAGTCTCTGGTTAGAGGACCGAAGGGATCTGGTTACATTATGCTCAATCAATAAATCAGAGATATATGAAGGAGCCATACCATTTAGTGACTTGTAGACACTAAGTACAATTTTAAAATCTACTCTGTAACGCACAGGCAGCCAATGTAAAGACTGTAAACATGACTCCTGGTCAAAAGTCTAGCTGCCGCATTCTGAACCAATTGTAATCGGGATAGAGCTGTTTGACTAATCCCAGCATAGAGTGAGTTACAGTAATCTAATTCAGAAGTAATAAAAGCATGAATCACTTTCTCAAAATTTTTAAAAGAAAGAAAAGTCTTAGCTTTAGTCAGGAGCCGCAACTGAAAAAAGGATGATTTGACCACAGAATTGATCTGCCTATCAAACTTCAAATACAGAATACAGAAAAAGATGTCAAATTCACAATCACTCCCTCAGCAGTTTGATTAAAAATACCTTCATAGCCAGTTAATTTAACACTACATATAGTGGTATAAATGTAGACTTTAGTAGGTTTTTTAATTGAAAATATAAAACGCTTTGTGAGATTTAAGATGTTAATTACTGATGAAATGTGTCACAGTCTGTGAAAAGAGTCCATAACATTTAACCAGTGTGACTCTGAACTTCTTTCCAAGTCATTTGTATACTATTGTATTCTTTTCGACTCTACCTGTCCATCTGCTTGAGTGTCTGTCTGTCTGTCTGTCTCTCATTCTCTATTCAGCAGTGAGCCACAGCTGTCTTATACAGCATCTCTCAACCTTTAGCATCTCTGACAGCACAAAAAGTAATTACCTCTCTAATTTACCTTGTCCACTTATAGAACATGTCTCTGTCTGTCTGTGTGTGTGTGTGTGTGTATGTGTGTGTGTGTGTGTGTGTGTGTGTGTGTGTATGTGTGTGTGTGTGTGTGTGTGTGTGTGTGTGTGTGTGTGTGAAAACACTCTTTGTGGATGGATTATGGGAATGTATTAGTGTGTGTGTTTGTATCTGCATTTAAATATGTGTTCATGTGGACTGAAATGTGTTCGTCTGTATGTAGGCTCCCCTCGGTCCAATTACTCACTCGACACCCTTCTACCCCCTCCTCATCCTCTAACTCTCTTCAGCTTTCACTCATCCCCAAATCCCTCTCTCCCATGTGGGATGCCCTGCCGTACCTCTCCCTGACCAGCCAGACCTCCTCTACCCTTCCCTCCTCCCAATCCCCATCCCAGGTGAGCTGACGACATCAGGAGGGCTTAATGATACTGGAATATTAATTAGCTGTTTAGAATACTAATAATATGAGCAATTCAATGAGATGGAAAATACATGGATGTCTGATCCCATCTAAAACATTGACAGCTTCAATGTTGTAGACCTGATAGAGCAACTGTATTTTGGACCATTAAAAACAACACAAAACATGTTGCTTATGTAACAGAAACAGAATCTTCAATGATTAGCAATAACTTGATTTTATAAATAGCTATTTTGTGGGATGTCAGTCAAAAAGGAATTGTTTAAACGGGTCCTATTATGCTTTTTCACTTTTTCAGCTTTAGTTAGTGTGTAATGTTGCTGTTTGAGCATAAAAAAGATCCACTTCAAAGGGAGATATTTTCTTTAACAGAAAACACTTTTCAAGAACTACAACAAACGGCTTGTTCGGAATACAATGAGCTTCTTCCAGATCAATCTTCGACGTGCGTTCACGAGAGAACCACAACGCATGCGTGTACATTCCTCTGCTTGTTTACAAGGTGCAGCACATCCAGGTTCTACATCAGAGCACCGGCTACATGAATTTTAATTTCATCAAAAATATCTTAATTTGTGTTCTGAAGATGAACAAAGATCTAATGGATTTGGAACGACATGAGGGTGAGAAATTAATGACAGAATTTTCATTTTTGGGTGAACTATCCCTTTAAGGTAAGGGGCGTGTCATTTGCAGAACATGCTCTAAGTGGTTCGCCAATCACAATGCACTCGGCCAGCTAACCAATCAGAGCACATTCAGGGTTTCAAAAAGAGGGGTTTCATCAAAACAGGAACTAAACTAGGCGATTGAGATAGACTGGGAAGACAGGTGCTGCAATAATGTAACATATGTGAAAAATAATGCATTTATGGAACAATCAAGCAAGAAAACCTATTCTAGTACACCCCAAAAACTAAATCAAGACTTGGGGCCTGTTTACACCTGATTACTTAATGTGTTTTCTCTGATCAGATAGCTATCCGATTGTAAAAAGACCAGGTGTAAATGCCCTCTGAAACACTTTCGAGATGTGATAAATACGATCGCTCAAACCACTTCAGGAGGTGGTCTGGGCCACATTCTGGACAAATCAAATGTACATGCTTCTGGTTGTTGAAACCACATTTGTAAATATTACTCCTCCCAAAATGTAAAAAAAAATCAAATAAATGTGTGAGAGCGCATGACAGCGCTAATGCTACACACATTGCTGCGGATGAGTAGCTGAGTATCTTCAGCAAGTCAACGCGCAAACTACCATAAATGAAACTGAAAGTAAGTCGCCGACACTCAACACAATCATCTTCATTAAAAGAGACTAACTTATCTCTCCAGCGCTGATGCTGATCTCTCTCCTGTTGTGGTCTTTGATCTTGAAATTAGCTGATGATGAATAAAATGCAGCGCATATCTGTTGCTTTTCGCTGAAGTGAATGGAACCGTTTTAAAGGGGTCATGAACTGCCTTTGTTTTTTATTTTGTACTGTTCTCTGAGGTCCACTTATAATGTTATCAAGATTTTTACATCAAAAAACATCCTAATTTAGAAAAAAATAGGCTATTTTCTGTCCTGTTTTAACCCCCCTCATCAGAACGCTCTGTTTGAATAGGTGTATTTTTTCATTATACTTATTTACTCTTCAAATTACTTTTGTTGATAGGATTTTATTCCCAAACCCAGACTTTGAATATGAAAAAAACATACAATTTGATGAGTTAAATAAATTAAAAATGATAATACAGTTAAACCATTTCAATATTTATTTTATTTATTAAATAAATCAAATAGAATTACACAGAATTAAGCACAACAAATCATTTGACCCATAATAAAAGTTGCTCGTTTCACCTTGATGGAAAAACCAAGTTAAATATTTATCAGGTAAATATTAATCACTAATTTAATTAATTAATATTAAGTATTTAGCTACTTAAATATTACAAGATAAATAATATGCAAGTATTAAACAGGGTGATATTAATTATTAATATGACCAGAGTACTCCTATTATGCATCATTGTGAAATTATTTAAAGTGTGAAAAATTATTTAATTGTGTATAGGATACATAAAAATACTAGCTATGAAATAAGCCTTAGCAAGACAAAGTTGGCCATTTTATTCAAAATTGTATTCAAACCATTTTGCCATTTTATTCAACATTGTTCATTTCCAAAGAATACTACATAATAGATGAGATAGGGTGGAAATTTTCATGTTTCACAGAAATGACATAAATCTTCTGTGATGTACGCCTTTCCATTTTTGGTACAAATTATTAGTGACAAATAAAATATATCTGTATTGTTACAATGTCAGTAATATATGTAAATTAACAATGTTAACCTGTATCCAGATTTCCCGGTTTATTTGCCAGCAAATGTCCACCAGATGCAGGACATTGATGGCAAATAAATAGGGAAAATCCGGCAGATTTTTGACAACTTCAGGTCTACTGTTGAAGAAACAGATCGAACTTAGGCATTTTTGTATTCCCGCTCATTGTCAGTTGGATCAACTGAGGGGCGGAGCTAAAATTAAAAGTGCATTATTTGTGTTGAAGTTTTGGCCAAAGAGAACACCATTGCCTCTTTTCTGTTTTCTCTAGTCATGTAACACTGATTTAAAAGCCAAAAGAATCTTGCCAGTGGAGATTTGTTTATTTTCTAAAAGTCCATATGAACAAAGTACATGCAGTTGAAGAAACATCTAATTACTTTTTGATTAATCAAACTTATATTATATATATATATATATATATATATATATATATATATATATATAATGAGCCCTGAGGAATAATGGACAATAAAACCTGGAATGAGTATGAAAAAGTAAACTTTTGTGGACTTTAAAGTTGACATCACCTTTTCTGACTGGCCTCTCCTGTTGATCAAATTCTTGTTTTCTTTTTATCTGCTCTGCCGGGATCGGAGTCCTCTATGTCTCCTGTCCTCCTCCTCCCTCTCCCTTCCCCGGTCTCTATCTCTCTTTTCCTAGCGCTCGCTCTCTCTCCCTGCTCACCTACTCGATATTCCAGCCTTGTTTCCCTGCAGTCTCCAGCACAACTTTCTGACCCACTTCCCATTTCCTCCCTGGCCCTACGATCAAAGCCTGCAGGACGGCATTGCCTTGGGCAGCGGAGAGAGGGAGAGAGGAATGAGGGGATTGAGGAGAAGAGCTAGAGGAAGAGATGGATAGACAGGGAATATGACACACGGGTGGAAATGGAAAGATCACATAAAGAGGGAAGGGACTCGGTACGCGGGTGATCTCTCTGTCCAAGGACAAAAAGATGGCAAGATGAGGTCAGCTAGTCCAGCAAGTCATGGTCATCCAAACATGTTCCCTGAAAAATGTCCACCACAGTAGATCTTCATTTTCAGTCTACCTTCTACCCTAAGAAACATGGAGGCATTTAGTTATTTAACTGGCATTATTTATTCATCACTCAATATTTACTTATGTCAAATGGAGAAATTGTGAATTATATACTTGTTATATGCCATTACAATGAATAAGGACTGAAGCTTTCATGCAAAAAGACACAGAGTATCATAAAAAAAAAATTTAATGCACGTTCAAGTCTTGCAGTTTGGGAACAGAGTGAAATTTCAGTCGTTTTATTCAGTGAAAATCTTGACACCTGCCTTAGCTTTCTTTCAAACATTCATTAAACTGCATGAATATAGCATCTTATTCATAATTCATCCTTTTGAGTTAAATCTTTTCAGTAAATACTATAGGCTGATTCAGTTCTGAATCAGTCTAAATGATTCATTAATTAATTGGTCTGATCTCAAGACTCAAGACTCAAGAAAATGGCTATAATTTATTATTGAGCGTTTGCAAATTTGGTTTTTATTTTAATAATTATTTTTAAAATGTATTTATTCAGATTTCTTAGAAACCACGTTTATGCTGTTGAACATGGTTTAAATATAGATAGCTATGGGACGATGGGACAAGCAATGATGAAAAATCTATAAACCTGGTTATTACATATTAAAAACCACATTCTGTTTATTAAAATTACATAAATCTCATTCTTGTTTCATTTATGTATGAACAACAAATTAGCTTCACATTGAGTGTATTAGTTTTTGTTAAAACTGTGTGATCTAAATGGATGAAAATGTTACATGCAGTTAAAATAAATAGCGTTTTTATTTATTTATTTATTGTCTTCCTCACACAAAGCTATTGTATGACATCCAAAGACTTGGAATATAGCGCATGAACCACTGTTATGATTTTTTTGGAGGCTTTGCAGATCCAGCCTCCATTAATTCTAACTGCACAGAAAAAGATGACCAAATTTGCACATTTTCACCGAAGTGAACATACAGTTGTATTAATTATGATCAATATATACTTTAGTAGGTCTTTAGATTTATTGTTTGAATGAGTCCCTGATCTTCTCCTTACAGCTAATGGATGAAGAGTTTTAAGAAGAACAAAGATGTGGACAGATACAGAGAGAGAGAGAGAGAGAGAAAGAGAGGGGAGAAGACACCGGCCCATTTGTACCCAGACCAGAGCATCTTGTACTTTAACATTCTCCCTGCATTCTGACAAAGAGCACTAATTATAAATAAATTAGGGACACGACACGGTGAGCCACAGAGGGACAGAGAGAGGCGCGGGAGAATGAAGGAGAGAGAGGGAGAGAGATTGAGGGAAAAGGTGGGGGTGAAAGGAAAACGGGGAAGAAAAGAAAACAGATAAGAGGAGAGAGGGATGAGCAAGGAGACACAAGCCAAGAGAAAGGAAGAGAGAGACATGGATAAACAAGACTGGAATTACTAATAAATGGCGTTTGTGTGGATTCTAAAGAAGAATTAGGAAGATTCTACGAAATATATCTTTTTATTAAATAAGCAGGGGAAATGGAAATGGCATTTCTTTTGAAATCCTCTGGCATAAGTCTGACATTTCACCGGAAGATCACGTTTTTTTTTGTTGTTGTTGTTGTTTTATTGATTTTTGATTACATATTGCATGATGAGGTCAAAAAAAGAAAAAAAGAAAAATTTTCAGGGACAAATCGTTTACAATAAAATAAATAACATGCATTTAGAAAATTGAATTTTCATTTGATACTGACTTTACCTGACTGACCTGAAATACTCTTGTTGGGGAGTAAATAATTACATTTCTCAAAAGCGTGGCTGCTTTCAAAACAGAGCAGCTTTTCCCAATAGAAATCACCATTAATCCAGGCAAAAAATAGTGCTCTGATTCTAAAAATAAAGTATATAATCTGATAAGTGTACATTTCAAAAGATATCATGCATTAAATAGATTCAACAGATTGCTACTCCTCTCTATCTGTTGTATTATAAAACTGTAAAACTCAACTTATAACAGATTGATAAAGAGTTTGAAGTTACTAAAACAATGATAAAGTGTAAGAAGCACACAAATACTGGTTAAAAGGTTTCTTATTTAAAACATGATAAAAAAAATATCTACTAAATGACCAATTAAAGCAATATCACATGAGCAAGAGTGTTATACGGCCACAACACACTCGTTACTTGCACTAATAACAGTTCAACAAACTCTCTGCACTGGATCCCAAAGATTGTGTGTGCCACAGATTTTGTTCATTTAAAAACAAAATATTAGAACAAGCACCTACAGCTTGGGCTGCCTTTGGAGTAACAAGTAGCAATTGTGATTTTGTGACATTATTTTAATAAAAAAATTCAACAAAACAAAAAGTAAATGTTAAGTAAATTATATTTGTAGACACATTGCCAGTTTTCTCTGTCAATGTAAATAGTAAATGATTCAGTGACTTATTTATAAAGTCAATCACTTGTTTTGTTCCTGAATCAATCAGCAGTTTTAAACAAATTATTTGGGCAAATGATTCAGTGATTCACTCACTGACTCACTTTTCTGGTTCATGATTGATTCAGTGTTTTTGAACAAATTGGCTGAGTAAATGATTCAATAACTCATTTATAAAGTCAATCACTTGTTTTGTTCCTGAATCAATCAGCAGTTTTAAACAAATGATTTAGGTGAATGATTCATTGACTCACTCACTCACTCACTGACTCACTTTCTTGGTTTCTGATTGATTCAGTGTTTTGGAATAAATTGGTTGAGTAAATTATTCAATGACTTGTTTATAAAGTCAGCCGCTTGTTTTGTTCCTGAATGAATCAGCATTTTTAAACAATTAATTTACATGAATGATTCAGTGACTCACTCACTGACTCACTTTCCTGGTTCATGATTGATTCAGTGGTTTGGAATAAACTGGTTGAGTAAATTATTCAATAACTCATTTATAAAGTCAGATACTTGTTTTGTTCCTGAATGAATCAGCATTTTCAAACAAATCATTTACGTGAATGGTCATTTACTCACTTTCTTGGGTCATGAATGATTCAGTGTTTTGGGATAAACTGGTTAAGTAAATATTCAATGACTCATTCATAAAGTCAGTCAACTGTATTATTTCCAATTTTTTTTTTTTTTATGAATTGGTTTGACTGAATAACTCAAATGTCTGATTCCTATAGTCACTTGTCGCCACCTACTGGTGTATCATTGCATAAAGACTCACTGAAAAATCCCCCTATTAATGCAAAGTCTGTCTGGACCAAACACTAACAAGAGAAGTGATACAAGCAATAAAAAGTGCCACTGCTCAACATGATTGAATCTGATATATCTGTCAGTTTGCTCCACCAATTTAAATAGTTCTCATTTTTAGAATATTAACTAGCATTAGAATATATACAACATTTCTGTCATTTTTCCCCCCATTGTGGGACTCCATGATGTGAAGCTGCGTGAAGTGGATGCTTCAAAATGCTGTCTAGGAAGGCAGCTCACAATGTCTTCAAAAAAAAAAATTTCACATCTGAACATTTAAATGGTAATTGAGTGGTTTTTAGCCAAGGCCACTGTAAACATAAAATATTTACTTACTGTCATTCAAGCTTATCAGCCCTGACTGTCAGACGAAGGAAAGGAAAGAGCAAGTTATCTAAATAGATCACACTTCAACCCTTTTGGCCCTGCAGTCATTTCTGTCCATACAGCATGACCCAAGAGCCAGAGACGTCGGAGCCGAAAGGCCTGGATCAGTTTTTATACAGTACATACTGAAGATGATTGACAATATCTCATTCATTTCTTCTATGCGATCATGAGAGGTGTGATATATAATAATCCGTGACTCCAGTGGGAAGGGAGGGGTTGATGTGCAACGTTAGAGGTGAATGGCAGTAACACAGACGGCAAAGGTCACAAAGGTTACCCACGTCTGCCCTTTACTGACCTTCTCTGGGCAACAAGGCTATAACCATGGCAACTGACTCACAAACATATGTGATGTCATCTATTGTAAGTGGATGAAGGGGGTTGCTGGGGGGAAGGGGTGGTCACACACTCACACAAACACACACACACACACATATACACACTCATGTTGTATGTGCCAGTGACCGAGCCATCAGCGCCTATGCCATGTCCAATGATCGCTTCAACTTCCCAGACAGCCATAAAAAAAAGGAAGTTGAATCAAAAGAATTAGCATTCCCGTAACGCAGGGACTGTCTGTGTGCCCCTGGCAGCAGTGAGAGGGGCTTTCTGTCTTTCTCTCTCTTTTCTCTTCCAGTTTCTCCCTTTCCTGCTCTCTGTCTCAGCCTGTGTCATTCCAGCAGAGCAGCTTTGGGTGAATGAGGTGGCGTTTTTGAGGATGATGGCGGTGAATAGGAAAATTACTAGTAAGCCTAAGACTGCTGTCAGTCACGGGCGATACCCAAACATGCGGCAGGAGTCAGTGTTCATCTATAACGGGGTCCAAAAGTCTGAGACCACTTGAAGATCCTTCTGTTTTGCATTTTTCTAACTGAACACATTTATCTTTTTTTTGCAAATTACAAACTATATTATCAGGGTCAATGAAAAATACAATCCTCCAAAAAAAGGATTAAATAAATAAATAATAAAAACTATTTTAAACACATGTTCCAAGTTCTCAGAAACTCTCTGTATACATGTTGGCTTCTTGCGGCTTCCACAAAACTATGAGGATGCACAAATGTTTTCAGCATTGATAATAAGAAGAAATGTTTCTTGAGCAGCAAATCAGCATATTAGAATGATTTCTGAAGGGTCATGTGACAACGAAGGCTGGAGTAATGGTGCTGAAAAATCACAGGAATAAATTACATTTTAAAATATATAAAAACAGAAAACAGTTATTTTTAAATTATAATAATATTCACAATATTACTGTTTTTGATCAAATAAATGCAGCCTTGATGAACATAAGAGACTTCTTTCAAAAACATTATTAAATCATATCAAACCCAAATTTTCAGTGGTAGTATGTGATAACATTTCCATTTTTGTTAAAATATATATGCTTTCTAATAATTAGTAATAAAAGATTGTCAAACTACATGATGCAATTTTCATTAAAGAATTTTAATGGTATATTTTTTTCTGGCATTACACTGGCTTTTGTGACTTTATGAACCCCCAAAATATCCATAAATCCAAAAAAATATGAATACATAAAAACATGCTCTTCTTATTTTCAAGTCATTGTATGGCATTGCCGATGTATTTTGGACTTAACCTTTCTGGCACATTTAAGATGCTTTTTGTAATTTATAGCTTGACAGTTCAGTAACCATTATCTCATTTACTGCCTTATTGGGGGGAAAAACAAGCATCTATCCCTTTAAAGGTGGAAGATGATCAACATAAGAGAAGTCACCAGTGATAAACTGATTTCAAAAGCACCTCTAGAAACACACACAAAAGTATGTATGCAAAGAAACACTCACATGGATCTCTGGTCAGGCGCTCACATGTGTTCGCAAAGTCATCTACAATCAGTGATTTGCTGTGAATTAATGACTATCCTACCCACACTCCATCCTACACTCACGGAAAGGCCCTTTCTAATTGGACATTGATTGTCAAGGCCCTCCAATCTCGTTTGAATATCTCGAGCATGTTAATTAAAGAATGGGATTGGGTGTATCTTCATGCTTAAGGGGAGGAGAGTGACATAGACAAATGAATGTACTCTCACAGACACAATTACAAGAGCTCACCCATGAGCAAACTTACACACCACAGAATAAACATGAGCTCACGGCAACTTCATCAAGACTTCATCCTTCACACAGAAAACTCGAGGGAAGAACACACACATTATTTTGGGGATTGTAAAACATCAAACCTTCAGCTACTTCAAACTATCTAAAAAGACAACAGAGTGTTGTTGGAGGAATTTACAGCAAAATCTTCAACATTTTCAGAAGCGTTTAGCACTTTTTTGCATGATTTATCATCCATGAGGTTTTCAGGAATCATCACAAGTTACATTTATTTATACATTATTTATTTTTACTTTGAAACAATTATTTTGAAAATATTTTGAGATTACGCATGTATAATCACATGTACACAGTGATCACAGCCCTCCTCTTCCGAGTATTCTGCTCGTAAATGTCCAATCCTTGGAAAATAAGATGGACGATCTTAGAGCCAGGACAAGTTTCCAACGGGACATTAGGGACTGTAACATCCTTTGTTTGTCTGAAACATGGCTCACTCCCTCGGTCCCGGATACCGCTGTAACACCGTCTGATAACTTTTCTGTTTTACGGATGGACAGAACAGCCAAGGCCGGAAAAATCAAGGGTGGTGGAGTGTGTTTCATGATTAACAAGAAATGGTGCGACCCCAGGAATATCTCCATTCTGTCGCGTTCCTGCTCGCCTCATCTGGAACATCTCTCCATTATCTGCCGCCCATTCTGTTTACCCCGCGAGTTCTCCGTGGTCATCGCTACTGCCGTTTACATTCCACCTCAGGCAGACACGAGCTTGGCTTTGTCCAAACTCCACGAGGAGCTAAGCGGCTACATCAACAAACACCCTGACGCTGCCTCTATCATCGCAGGGGACTTTAACAAAGCCAACCTCAGGAAGGTCATGCCGACCTTCCATCAGCATGTATCCTGTCCAACTAGAGGACCGAATACACTGGATCATTGCTACACTCAGTTTAAGAATGCCTATAAAGCTCGTTCCCTGCCGGCCCTTGACAAATCGGACCATGCCGCCATTTTCCTCACACCGGAATATAAACAAAGGATCGTTCAGGAATCCCCGGGGGTGAGGGAAGTGACGCGCTGGTCCTCCCACTCTGAAGCTATGCAACAGGCGTCTCTTGATGACGTCGACTGGGACATGTTCCGGGCGAGTTCAGCTGACGTCAGCGAGTTCACGGATGTAGCATTAAGCTTTGTTTACATGCTAACCGACCAAGCCACTGAAACGGTAACAATAAGGACATTCTCTAATCAGAAACCGTGGGTGGACAGAACAATCCGTGCTGCGGTTAACCAACGCACTGCCGCATACAACGCCGGTCTTTTGTCAGGAAACATGAGCGAGTACAAAGCATCATGTCATGCTCTCCGACGGGCAGTTAGAGCTGCTAAACTCCGATACAGAGAGAGAATTGAGTCACATTTTCAGCTCAATGACTCTCGACACATGTGGCAGGGACTGAAGACCATCTGTTCCTCTGGAAATAACTCCTCCGCCGAGGTGAGAGCAGATCCATTGCTGGCCAAAGAGCTAAACACATTCTACGGCCGCTTCGAATGCAACGGCGGCGCGACTCTGCCGATCAGCACGTCAGGAAGCAGCAGACAGAGCAGCGATGTTGATCATGTTATCACCGTGTCGGAGGATGAGGTTCGGAGAGAATTAAGGAGAGTAAACATCAGGAAAGCCGCCGGACCTGATGGGATTACTGGCCGCGTTCTGAGGTCTTGCGCCGATCAGCTTGCTGGTTTGTTTACTTCCATCTTTAATGAGTCCCTTGCTACCTCTGTGATTCCCACCTCATTTAAGAAATCTGTCATCATCCCTGTGCCTAAGAACTGTAAACCCTCTTGTCTGAATGACTATCGTCCAGTTGCCCTCACATCAACAGTCATGAAGGTTTTTGAGAGACTTTTAAAGAAACACATATGCTCCTCCATCCCTGCTACCTTGGACCCTCTTCAGTTTGCCTATCGCCCAAATAGGTCTACTGATGATGCCATCTCTCAGGTACTGCACTCCTCCCTCACACATATTGACAGCAAAAATGGCAACTATGTCAGACTGCTATTCATTGACTATAGCTCAGCTTTCAATACTATAGTCCCCACCAAGCTAGCTGTCAAACTCTCAGACCTCGGCCTAAACACTACACTCTGTGACTGGATTCAAGACTTCCTCACCAGCAGACCACAAGTGGTGAAAATGGGCCAGTTCACCTCCAACTCCATCACCCTGAACGTAGGAGCCCCGCAGGGCTGTGTCCTGAGTCCCCTGCTCTACTCTCTCTACACACACGACTGTGTGTCCTCTCACAGCTCCACTTCTATTGTTAAATTTGCTGATGATACTGTGGCTCAGTGGTAGAGCATTGCGTTAGCAGCGCAAAAGGTTGTGGGTTCAATTCCCAGGGAGCACACATACTGATAAAAATGTATAACCTGAATGCACTGTAAGTCGCTTTGGATAAAAGCGTCTGCTAAATGTATAAATGTAAATGTAAATGTGGTTCTGGGCCTCATTTCCAACAATGATGAGACCGCATACTTGGGTGAGGTAGAGAGACTTACATCATGGTGCCAGGACAACAGTCTCTCTCTGAACGTGAGCAAAACTAAAGAGCTGATTGTAGACTTCAGGAAGAGATAGCAGCGGCCCTACACTCCTCTTATGATCAGCGGGACCCCTGTGGAGAGGGTGAGCAGCTTCAAGTACCTCGGTGTAAACATCTCCGAGGACCTGACTTGGACTGCACACATTCAAACACAGGTCAAGAAAGCCAGGCAAAGACTGTACCATCTGCGACAGCTGAGGAAATTCAGGGTCTCACCAGCAATCCTGAAAACTTTCTATTCAGGGGCCATAGAAAGTGTATTGACTCAGTGCATCTCAGTGTGGTACAGTAACGCCACAAATCAGGACTGCAAAGCTCTGCAGAGAGTCATGCGCTTAGCTGAGTGCATCTCAGGGTCTGCCCTCCCCTCTCTGCAGGACATCTACCTCAAACGCTGCAAAAGCAGAGCTGCAAAAATAATCAAGGACTCAAATCAACCCGGTAACCGTCTTTTCACTCTGCTGCCATCTGGCAAGCTCTTCAGGAGCATGATGGCAAAAACTGAGAGACTGAGGAGGAGCTTCTACCCTCAGGCCATCAGGCTCCTAAACTCAGTCTCATAACATCTACAGGACTCAATTTAATAAACTGTAAAAACATTCATTATTCTCCATCATCCGCATTGCTGCTATGTGTACATACCCGGTACAACCTGTTTGCACATTCCTCTTGCACATCCTTGTTTATATTAATATTTATTAAATCCACAGTAGACTGTATTGCACATTTTATTTCATTGCACATTTTACTCTTTATTTTATTTTATTTTATTTATTTATTTATTATTATTTATTTATTTTTTTCTTATTTTTTATCTTATTCTTACCTATATTTATATATACTCTCCTGTGTTATGTTTCATCTTTTATTTTATTTTTTTGCACTGTCCATTGAGCGGACCCGTCCTGACCTACATTTCACTACTGATTATACCCTGTATGATTGTGTATGTGACAAATAATAAAGAACCTTGAACAAGGAAATTCATGCACAATATTTTTACTTTGAACTTTTACTTTTACTTGTAATGTTGCACGAACTCTCCTTTTTATTTTTTATTTTTTATTCAACTACTTTCGATGGTGAACTCTCAAGTTTTGTGTGAATGAACTGCTTGAAATGCTATCAAACAGATTTTCAACTGTTTTAGATTTGAGTATCACTGGTAGCTGCTGAAGAGCAGGAAGTGATATGGGATGCCCTGTAACTTCAGACATTACATAAAAAAGTTCTGTCATGAAACTCTAGATGGTGCAAGCCAATAGCGCTAACTCAATCTGATATAATCACATCATTATTCACATGGCACAGCCGATTGGTTTCTTTTCACATCAGTAGCCAATGAACTTGCTGCTCAACATTCAAATACTTAGCTAGTGCTTGCTGTAGCTGTTTCAGCGCGCTTCAGAAATCCTCCTCCTTCCCCAGCTCCACCTGTATTGGTGGGTGATTTCATGTATGTTATACACAGGAATTATTTCATATATATGTGCAGCAGCAGTATCTCTTACATGCTCACAGCAGCATGTTGTGGATGTATTGGCAGTAGCAAGTCTCGGTACTTGCTCTGCCGCCGCAGCAGCAGATTTATTCCACCATTAACACATTAACATTGTCATGTATATTACCATGCTAAACTCAGGTCAGGACAGAATTTGTTATTGCCTAATCGTTTTCCTGTAAAATATAATTTATTGTAAATTTTAACTTTTAGACTATGCCATGTTTAAAAAAATAAAAAAATCCATATGAAACCAATGAACATTTCTAAGAACTTCTAAGAACTACATTTTATAAAGATTTTCCCTGTTCTTTATTGTGGAACTCTGATTTGTCATTGACCCACAGTTTGAAGTACCACGTACAATGTGCCACACTTTTAGGTTTAATACAGGAGTTTTGAAAAATCCATAACTTTAGCTCTAGCAACAGCGATGCTGGCCTTAGCAAACACTACTAATCAATGCCACAAGCACAGGCACATCAGAGTAAACAACTTAACCTGCCAGAAATGCCATTAAACACCTTAGTTCTTTTCATCTCTCTCTCTCCTCATGCACATCAATCACAGCACCACAGAATCATCAGAAAGAGTACATCTGAAATCATGATGGATGACAACTTCCTCCAGATTTCCCCTCCTGTGCCAAAGCCATTAAACTAAAGGCATCAAAATGTTCAGGCGAATCAGAATCTCCTCACTCTCACGTCCAGCCCGTCATACCAAACCAGAGTTTGACTGTGTGAGACTGTTTCATAGTTTGACTGTGTGAGAGCTCTCAGAGTCATAATGGTGATATTCCCTTTAAGAATTAGTTCATCCAAAATGTCATTCCAAACCAATGTCTTTCTTCTGTAGAAGAAAAAATGGAGAATTTCTCATATTATTCTATAAGTGGATTATATTATTCATGCATGATATTCCAAATCTTCTGAAGTCATATAAAATGTTAGTATTAAAAATTTAAGTAGTTATTCATTGAAAATCTTGATTTCATGAAAAAAGTAGTAATGTACAACACATTCTCGTGGCAATTCACAACTAGTTTTGGCAAATTGGTGGCGAAATCGTATAATCTTATTTGTACATTTTTGCATAATCTGCTTACCTTCATACTTACTTTTTTCTAAAACGCATACATTTAGGTATGAATCAAATTGTATGAATTCATAAGATCTTGCCATCAATTCAGCATAATGTAAAATAGCTATTTTCTCATGAAATCTGGTTGTAAAGTCTGATTTATAAAAAATTACTCTTTAGAGTCGAAAGCTTTTAAATGAACTGATTGAATTATTCGGACCAATTTGTGAAGTTCAACAATCATGAACCAGACTCATTCAGTTCTTAAATTCATCCACAGCGGTTATGAAATTACTGGAGGTAATGATTAGTTAATAACACTTTCTGTATAATTCCCACACAAACAGTGCATTTCGAAAACTCAAACAATTATATTCACGATTCATTGGCTTTGATTCATTTTAAAGGCTTTTGATTCACTTTGAATCATAATAAAATGTTATTAGATTTGAATAATATGAATGTAAATTATTTTTTTATGTTCTATAATGTGTCTTGAGCAAGAAAAAAACAACAGCAATAAACTACTCGCACCAAAAGTAACTAGAATAGAAATGTTAAATATGCTGTATGTGCATTTAGACTACATGAATACAGTGAAGAGTGCACTGTGCCAACACAATCTCTCAGAAATTTGTAACTATTTTTGGTTACACTTTATTTGAAGGTGTCCTTGTTACAGTGTAATTATACAATTAAGTACTGAGTAATATTAATTAATAATTTGTACTTGCTATAAGGGTTAAGATTAGGGTTTGGTTTATGGTTTATAATTATGTATATTTTACATTTATGACTATAATAAGTACATGTAACACGTGTAACAATGAAACTGTAAAATAAAGTTTTACCCTATTATTTACATTTTGCCATATTGGTGACTAAATAATACAAATTTGTACAATCTCATTTGTACCTTTTTGTACAATCTGCTTACGCCCCACTGATGGTTAGGTTTAGGGCTGGACCTTCATGCTGAGGTTTCTTTCTGAAAATCGTAAAGTTTTATACAAATCACATAAAATCGTCACCGCATAAGATCAGGTTAGTTGTGGCAATAAAAATATTTTAGAGCTGAGCATAATTATGAATATTTCCATATTTCACGAGAAATTCCATACATTTTTATAAAGGTTTTATTTTATTTATTTCCAAGATTTTCTCTTTATGACAGCCCAGTCTTCATTCACCTCCATTATATAGCCAAGATTATTCCATAGAAGAACATAAGTCATATGAGTTTGGAACATGAGGGTGAGTAAATAAAAAATAAATTTGGAATGCATTGTTACTTTGAATTTACACAAACACACAGAGCACATTGGGCACATAGACACGTGCATACACACACATTCACTCCAAACCATACAAAGCGTTCTCCATCTTTCCAGCCTCATATATTCTGCCATAAACAGACTATCAGTCCAAACGGCATGGGGCACAGGACGCAGCTCCAGTCATTATTAGCGGTGCCCTCCGTATTGTGTTGGGAATGAGCTGTGATTGCCAGTTATGTGTAATATGCTGTGAATGTGCATTGACATGGCTGACTGCTCAGCAATATACAAGGCAATTAACTTGATTGCCCTATCTCAGACTAACGCTACCGGTCTGAGTGAGAGAATGAAGACCTCTGTTAGCGCTAAAGCTATGAGCGCCGGAGAGAGAAGTTAGCAGAAGACAAAAGCTGGCCAATCAATTTTGCTATGCTAGTCTATATCTGTAAGACAGGAAATACCTAAACAGTTTGAAGTATTGAAATGTATGTGTGGACTACATATTTTTTTCCAAAAAAGCCAATTAAGGTTGGAAGTTCCATCGTTACCAACATAGTTCAATGATTCTGTGTTTCCCAAAAACAAAGATTCGCAAAACTGTAGTTAGAAGCGTAGTTTCTTGTTAGTGTGACATGGAGCCAAATAAGAAACTTTCATTCCATATATACAAATTTAATTCTATGTCTTTTAGATTGTAAAGAGATTGAAGGTGCAGTGGAGGTCAATATGTATTGTTTATGATAATATCCTAATTATTGTTTTAACAATGTGTCATCTGATGTTATCAAGCATGTCACTCACTTTGTATAAAAAAAAAAAACAGGCACTAAGAGTGAATTACACAGACACTGTGTGATGGAGCCTATTTTAATGTCATTAGAATGACCTCAAAACTCAAGATATAAGCCTACTAAAACTTTTTTCTCATGAGTTTAGTCTTATATTTTTTATCAAAAGATATATAGTCAAGAAATATCATATGTGCAAGATTGCCATTTTTCCTGAATATATCTGCACTGATTTTATAAAACAGTTCAATAAACAATAAGTTACGATTTTTTGTTACATTTTAGACACAGTATTGTCAGTATTTTATGCTTTTGCTTTATTTCGTCAATAAAATTTTCCAAAAGAAACCACAGCAAAAAGGTTTTGTGTCCGAGCACTGAATGAATCCATTTTTTTAACAAACCCGTTTAATAAATGATTCAATGACTGAATGAATCACCCGTTTTAATTAATCAGTTTAATAAATGATTCAATGGCTGAATGAATCAGACGTTTTAATGAATCAGTTTAATAAATGATTCAATGACCAGAATGAATCAGACGTTTGAACAAGTCATGTAAATGAATGACTCAGTCACTTAACTCATTAAGACCATGGGCCCTATTTTAACGATCTAAGCGCATGGTCTAAAGCGCAAGGCGCAGGTGCACTTAGAATATATCCGAATCCACTTTTGCTAGTTTAACGACGGGAAAAATGGTCGTGTTGCCCGGCACATGGTCTAAAAGTGTTGTCCCTATTCTCTTAGAAATGGATGTTTTTTTGGCATAACGTGCAATAAACCAATCAGAGTCTCATCTCCCATTCCCTTTAAGAGCCAGTTGCGCTCGTGCCATGGTGGATTCGCTATTTACACGGCAAGCGCAAAGACCGAACGCGAATAGATCGTTCTGATACATGCAGCGAAGATCCATTATGACATGTAGGCATTTTTATATTTATGTAGCCTACACAATAATAATCTTTTACATCTTTTGTGTGCTGCTGCGTGTCCCTGTGTGTGTAATAAGAGTGTAGGCGCATTGTAGACCCACCCATAGGCGCATATTACTAACGCGCTCTTTAAATAACAACAACAACAAAAATAAATACTGCGCCTATGGGTGGGTCCACAATTGACTTTAGACCAGGTTTTAGTTGGTCAATGGCACAGTCTATTTCACTTGCCTCAAAATAGCAATGTGCCAACAATGCTCCTAAACACGCCTCGTTTTCAGACCAGCACGCCCATGGGCGCACAAATGGGTGCAAATGCATTTGCTATTTAAACAATGTGGTCCAGGATGTGAAAATGATAACTGTGTCGGGATGAAACTAGCAAACACTTGCATCGCGCCTGGCGCCACATTGCGCCAGGTGTATGATAGGGCCCCATGACTTGCCTTTATTTAATAAAAAAAAAAATATATATATATGTTTAAGGGGGCAAAAAGGGGAAAAGTTCATTGTCACTACTGTGAACTCACCACCACATAGAATATGAAGAACATGAGTTTTAAGAGTCCATGACGGGGCCTAAACTATGGTGCCCGAGAGAGCTCAACGTGCTGCAAATAGAAAAAAAACCACCTGCAAATTAAGAAAACAACTTCATCAATTTGACAACACACGCGCTGCAAATGCTCACAAACTGATGAAGATGTTTTCTTGATTTGCTGGTGCTTTTTCTATTTGCATGTGTTTTCTGAAGTTGCAGCGCGTTGAGCTCTCTCGGCCAGCACAAAAACACACTCAGCAAAATATTGACAAAATCCCCCCAAAATTAAATTTTTTGCTCAGTTGTCAATATTGCACTTTGCACACCACTATTAAAGCATGGTTTTGAAAAGTGTGCTTATTCAAATGTGCTCTTGAACCCCAGAGGATGACACAAGAGAAAAACCACGACTGAATCATTGGTAAATAAAGCAATACAAAAATAAAGCAGTCCTCAGATGCAATAACCTGACATTTATTCGATTATTCAATTATGACGGTTATATTTTCAAATGAAAATGGTTTAAATATCAGATGCGTGACAAAGTTTACAGTTTCAGAAAACAGTCATGATTAGTTATTTTTTTCCAACAATTTATCATACTATGGTAGTTAAACAGCGAGTTATCTTGTACAGGAAACACAACCCTGGTTGATTACTAGGTGGCTGCTCAGTCAGAATTATTGTTGCCAAGTTATGGGTTTAAAGTTTTGCTTCCATAATGCCTTCTGCCTGACTACCCTTGTCTTCCATTGTTACATAAAAAGATAGTCCTGCCTCCAACCCACATGATTGGTTGAGCCAGAAGTTTATGTTGTGCTCAAAAAAATAGCATTTTTTTATAGGCACCAAAGTTTTCTCTGCATATTTAATATTTTGTCATCTAAAAAAATTCTGATTATAAATGACGCTATATATTACGTACAAGGAGAAGGCTGAAAAACATCTCTGCAGTGGGGCTTTGAGCCCACAATATCACATATCTGGCCAAGAAATTGAGACACAACCCACTGTTGTTTTGTTGAATGAAAGCCTGAGAAAATATGCCATGCTGGGAGCCAACAATTACATGCAAAACACATTGCTAGACAGGGAAGGGGCCGACAAACAAACGGTGAACAAACAGGAGATGAGAGCACACAGAACACATGAATCCTGAGGGATGAAACCTGCCATGTGCTCTCTGACTCACTCACAAAGCTCATGAGTCTGGCTAGTTAACATGCCATGACTGAAAATGTGAGGGGAAAAAAAATCATTTTATATGTATTTGATTGCACATAAATGCAAGATATTTGATCAGTTTTTTTTATTTTTTTTCATTGTTTACTCAAATCACATGGATTAATTTTGACATTAATAGTGTTGCCACTGAAATACATAATTCCAAGTCAGTTTGGAATGTGAACAGCTCAGAGAATGTCCTGAGTTTACGTTAATTTCCACTATAGCGCCACTTGTGGCAACACTGAGATTGCAAAAACGTGTGTTATGAATTGCATTCCGACGCATTTCAGAATCAAGCTTATACGTTCAAGTACTGTAACTTGCGCAGAGTACGTTTTGCCCTTTTTTTGTCAATAACCAGTTCATTCTTTCACTCTCTCTCTTACCCTGTGTGTGTATTTGCAGGTCTTTCTCTTCATGTACGTTTCAGGTTACAGTGTCACCACTCCCTAGTGGCTCTGGCTGGCTGCTGTGCTGGTGTCGGTTGGCCCTGGGTTTGCCCTCTCACTGATCAGTCTCTAATCCTCGCTGATGGGGGTCTGCCTGGGTCTGCACTGGGATTAGGGGGGCACGGGACCACATCTCTGGGGCGGCTGGTCGTCCCCCCTGGAGAGAGGAAGCTCAGAAATATATGCTGAGATGGGAACTCTGAGAAGTTAACTGAAACGATACACAGACGAGACATTATTAGCGTGCTCGCCAAGGCAAAGATCCCCATTATTTTTGTTCAAACTTTATTACTGAAAAAACACTGAACCCTATTAAATGTTGGCACGTAACTCATCGAACACTGTTTGTGAATCTTAAATTTTGCTTTTTGGTGAGAAGAGATTCACGGTTTGGCGTGTTATGTTCAATAGCCCCTGTTGGATTTGCAACCACACATTATGATAGCAAAAAATTATTTTTCCTTTGATGGTCATTGTAGTGTATTATGATCTTATTGATGTTTTGCAAGGAAAAGTATTCACTACTGTTCAAAAGTTTGTGGTCAGTAAGATTTTTTTTCTTTTTTGAACAAAATCAATACTTTTAATGAGCAAGGATACATTGGATTGATAAAAAATTATTGTAAATACACTTATAATGTTACAAAAGATTAAAAATTTCAAATAAAATATATATATATATTAGTGCTGTCAAATGATTAATCGTGATTATATATATATTTTGAAAATATTTACATGGATTTACATGTATATATTTATATTTATATAATTTACATGTTTTTTTTATTGGTCTTATGAAGTATTCTAATTTGTTGAGATAGTGAATTGGTGGGTTTTTGTTAAATGTGAGCCTAAATCATCACAATTAAAAGAACCAAAGACTTAAACTACTTCAGTCTGTGTGCATTGAATTTATTTAATACACGAGTTTCACAATTTGAGTTGAATTACTGAAATAAATTAATCTTTCCACGACATTCTAATTTAGTGAGATGCACCTGTATATATATATATATATATATATATATATATATATATATATATATATATACTGTATATATATGTACACATACATGCATACATACACACACACACCCATTAGTCTCAATACTGTTAAAAAAAACTATATTTTTTTGCCAACTAAATACCAGAAGCCAAAAGTTTGTATATTCTTCTGTCAAAAGCATTTTTCTACATATTTAATTAATATTTTGGCCGCAGTGCTTATATCACATCAGAACTGTGTGTTTCTTGTGTGTTGACTGTCAAAATGAAACGAAACAGACTGCACAATCAGACAGAACAACCCGGCGTAGCTCTTAACATACAGAAGGCGGGCAACTGGAGGATTTAAACGCTCTCCTCCCCCTCTCTCTCCTCTCACCCCCTTTCATGAATTAAAAGAACAGTCTGCAGGGGGAAGCATAGTTAATTCTGATCAGATCTCTCTCTCCCTCCACTTCCCCTGGCGTCTCTCTCGGCCTGACAGACATAGATGGGATCTGACAGTAAACAGCCGAGCGGATGCCTTGCGCGTGATTGACACGCCGGCAGGTCGCCGCTCGCCCGCCCAGCACCTAATCCTGCCCTGTCAGGTCTAATTGGAGAGGTGGAGCCCCGTGTCACCGGGGCAACTGATTGGCAGGACCCCGGCTTTGCATAGATATGAGCCGCAGATGAAGGGTGCGGTAATACCCCACTGCTAATAGAGATATGGAGACTGATACGAACACACACACACGAATATTTATTCATATTTTACACACGAATGCACATTTATTTACTATACTTTGAGAGTTATAAAAATATACTGATGGAAATTACAGACCTGTACACACTGTCAAATGCACAAAGAACAATGATTGCTCATAATTTAAAGATAATGAGGGCTTGAGTCTCTGATCAGAGAACTGGCCACACTAGAGGTGAAGGGTGAGTCAGTTTAGAAGTGTCAGAGTTTCTATTGAAGATGTAGCCAGTGTTATTTTAGTATTATTTTTATACTATAATATTAATATTAAAATGATAATTTAACTTATTTTATATTTTCAGGTTTGGTTTAATTTTGGTTTCTTTTTTTTTTTTAAATTTGTTATGTCCTTTTGGCATTTTTATTAGTTTTTGTTATTTTTAAACACTACTATTTAGGTTTACTTTATTTTATTTCAGTTTTTATTTATTTCCGGTTAGTAGTTTTTGTGCTTCAACTATTATTTCAGTTGGTTGCCAAGGCAGCATTTACTTCTTTTTTTCATCAAATATTTGATTTTATTTCAGCTTTATTTCTATAAACAAAATGTTTTTAACCCTCTGGCCCTCTTCGTTTAGGAGTCACACTTGCCTTCTTCGTGGTCAAAAATGACCGAAGAGGGCCAGAGGGTTAATAGTTTTGGTTAACAATAATAACCCTGGATGTCACCTGCATGCCGGTGTACCAACGAAACATGCTACCTATCAGATTGTGCTACCAAAAATATATATTTTGAATTGTTTAAAGGGTACAAGTTTTGGGTAAGGGTGGGTAGGTTTAGAGTAGGGGTGGTTATGGACATTAAAAAAAGCCTCAAACCACATGAATAAGATGCTAGTAGCACAATCTGATGGGTAGAATTTTTCACTATCGATTTGAGTGGGTCGCAAATATAACATACATGAAATAACCTGCACAAATATCGCAGGACCAACGATGTGTGTGCTAGATTGAGACTGAGCATTACACATGTGAACAGTCAAAAAAATGAAGAGGCCTAATAAAACCCTTAACAACACAGGGAAAAGTGCATTAATAATGCATATCATATAAATATATTTTAATATTTAAATATCATATATACATTCATATATTATTATATAATATATGAATGTGTATATTCATATATTATATAATAATAAAAATAACAATAATTGCTTAATTACAATTCATTTTGGAATTTTTGAGAAAATAAAGGTCGATACAACTGTTGTGATGCAATATGAAGAAATAAAGCCCTAGAAAGCATTTCAAAAACATATTTTAAAAAGGTGATATTACACATATTTATTTTAAATAAACCTTAGTAAAAAATGCTGCTTATCTGCTATTTAATATTTGAAAAACATGTGTCTGCCAAATCAAAGTAAAGTGGTGCAACCAACATTCAAGAAAAAAAAGGAAAACAGGAAGTGATGTCATAAAGAGGACTCCTGCAGACCCTCTTGACTATGTTTTAGGGTCAATAAGTCTCATAAAATATCAGATCATGTGACCTTTTTATGACAAGACAGGATTAATTCAGGTTGTAAAATGTTGTGGTGTAACTCGCCATAAACATAATATTTATCTATTTGTCAGGTCCATAAAAAATTGTCCTGTGACATCAAGCGATGGCCTTGCACTTGTGTCATATGGTTAATGCGTTTAAGTGTTTTTCATGAGCATTTTTTTCCCCATCTGTCTATATTTTGTATTATTGTTGTTCATCCGATCATTAGGTGTGTGTTTGTGATTTTCACCTGCAGCTGTGTGCATCTCCTCCAGAGTTTGAATGTAAGGGTGTTTGTTGACCTCGCCGTTGCATTTGTGTCTGCTGCAGAGTGATTGACAGCTGCCACTGACCTGTAGCAGTCAGAAAGCCATGGTAGAGGTCACCGGGTCAGACAGAGCAGCGTTGCTCTAGAGACGACCTCAGCCCCTCATCTGCATACAAGCCTTCATTAGTAGCACCACGCAGCCTGCATAACAGCACCATAAATTAATAAGGCAGCTATAGGAGAGTTTGTGGTGGAGAGCACATTTAATTAGGGCAAGGTACAGTCACAGTGGCAACATTTAAATGTATAAAAAATATTGTAGATGGGCATGATATCTAAACTTCATTGTATTTGAATGCGTTTGTTTAGTTTACCATACAGATGGTTTTATGATTTAAAAAAGGCAGAGAAACAGTCTTTCTGACCTGCACTAGTCTTGATGTATCTTATGGAGGCAGATGGTGTACACCAAAAAATAATATGCTGTCAAGACATGTTGTTAAAATATTATAAACATTTGGGAAAATGTTGTCTACTATAGCAAAGTCATGTGGTGCAACCAACATGCAGAAACACGGGGACCCTCATGACTGTGTCAGGGTCAATGAGTCTCTTAAAATATCTTAATAATTTAGCTCTTTATGATAAGACAAGGTTAGTTCAGGTGATGAAATGTCATCTGGTGCAACTAAAAACAGAGAGATATTCATTACCAATTTATGATATTTGTAAAAATACTTTTTGCCTTGAAAAATGTATTGAAAGACACATTTGAAAATAATGATTAAGATGTGAACAATATTTTTAAATGTTTTTTAAAGTCTGCATTAATTTGATCAAATTACTGTCAAAACAGTAATATTTTGAAATGTTATTACAATTTAAAATAACTGTTTTGTATTTGAATATATTTTAATAAGTAATTTATTCCAGTGATGGTAAAACTGAATTATCACATGATGCTTCAGAAATCATCCTAATAAGCTAATTTGGTGCTAAAAAAAATCTTATTATTATCAATGTTGAAAATAGATGTGCTGCTTAATATTTTTATGGAAACGTGATACATTTGTTTTTCCATGATTCTCTGATACATAGAAAGTTTAAAAAAAAATAACAGTATTCATTTGAAATAGAATTATTTATAACTATCTTCACCATCACTTTTAATCAAATTAATGCATCCTTGATGAACAGAAGTACCTATTTCTTTCAAAAAACACAAACCTTTAAAACCTAGTGTATACATAAGGAAAATAAGTCATTATTATGCACCACATGACATTGTTGGAGTCATGGAATTTAAACATCTGATGAAAACTGTAAAAAAAAAATAAGATCAAAGTTGTAAATAAATCAAAGATTACTGGAGTACATCTTACAAGAAAAAATACTATTTAATTTTTCTATACTTCAAAATTTCACATCTAATTCAATATGATTATGTATAGTACAAATACATTTCCACATGCAATTTAAATCAATGTTGTTGTTTTTTATCATATACACTCTTATTTGCCATCAGCTCAAGGAGACCCATGAAATCCTGATTTTCAATATCTGCACTAATCACAATGTTGTCTGTTAATCCTGCTTCCTCTTTAACCTCTAAGAGGAGAGGACATTAGCTCGGCAGTCACAGGAAGTAAGGCTCCGGCGGTGCAGATGGACTGAGTGTGAGAGGAGGCTGACTGGGCCGCAGCGGGGCTGGAGCGCTGGGATGCCCGCTGTGCTCTGGAGGAAATTCTCAGGGCAATCGATGCTAGGGATTAAGGCTGGGTTTTGGGCTCAAAGGCCTGGATCTCGGTGTTATCCTCTAGGGGAACGTTGGGAGCGCAAGTGGAGAGACGAGGAGCTAACCTGGAACTGTCAAGTGTGCATGAAGGGCTTCTGAAAGCCAGGCAGGACGATTCGCAGGGGCCGCTTCAATGCGCGGAGCCGCTCGCGCGTGCTCACCGTGCCATGGTAACCTTATTCAATATTCTATGGAAGACGGAGCTACTCAAAGTTTGAACTTGGGGGAAAAAAGCAGCCTGTGAAAAGACTGGATGTGCTTAACTCACTTCTCACTTCTTGCTATAGAATCATGCCAGGCATCCATATTGATTCTGAATGGTCAATGCAATCATCTTCACTCGGCGCTCCCCGGGGTGAAACCGAACTCGACGCTTGGATTCAAGACTCATTACAAAATGAGAATGAAAAAAACACACGCACACAAGAAGACCATGGGGAAATTACAGGAGAGCTATGGTGAATCTCAGAATTAAACAGCATAATTAATCATAGCAGAAAAAAAGACAGCGAGAGAAGGGAAAAAAACAACAACCACATTGCTAATAAACTTAATAATAATTGCATTTCTTTTCCACATCAGAAAACGCAATCACTTCAACCATGAACTGACTAACTAATCTGCATCAGCCGTCTGCCTGGCCTTCAGAGCCAAAAATCAGTGACCTGAACACATCTGCACTAAATCTAAATCACTAACGTTGATTTCATCTGGCATACCAAGAGGTAACAAATATAGTTTTGATTAAAATGACTAATAAAAGAGAAAATAAAGAAAGTTATGTCTCATTTTCACCTAATCAGAATCAAAATTATAAACTGATACTATTTACAGTGGACACAAAAAGTATTTTAACACTTAAAAACTGCAGGTACAGAGCCACTCAAATGATTGGAGGTGGTAAGATTTTTTTTTTTAAAAGAAATTAATTATTCAAAAATTGACAGTAAAAACATTTATAATGTAAAAAATATTTTTGTTATAAACACATTCTGTTCATACTGCTTCTATTCATCAAAGAACTCAAAAAAGTAGCACAGTTTCCACAAAAATATTAAAGCAGCACAACTGTTTTCAACAAATGCTTCTTGAGCAGCAAATCAGCATATTAAAATGATTTCTGAAGAATCATAAGACACTGAAGACTGAAGTAATGGCTGCTGAAAATTCACAGAAATAAATTACATTTTAAAATACATGAAAACAGAAAACGTTCATTTAAAATCGTATTAATATTTCACAGCAGTACTCTTTTTACTGTAGCCTACTTTTGATAAATGCAGCATTGGTGAGCATTTTTGTCTTTCAAAAACAATTCATAGAATTTTACCTTTTGACTTTTGAATGCTGTTTTTGCATTACATAACAAAATATAAGAGTCATCTGAAAATTGTTCAAAAACTTTTCTCAAGACTTAACTTTTGTAAGTTTGACAACCACAAAGGCTATGTGTTGTTTTATGATTTAAAACCTACTAAACTTCTTTTGTGACATTTTTGCTTGAATAATACATTTAGCCTTCTTTATACAACATTCTTTAAAATAAATCCCACTTCGTCTTATATTGGTGTAATGCACTGAGATTGATTTTAATTGTGGCTTCGCTGTTCTTCTCGTTCTGTTCAAAAGCGTGAGACGCTGCACTGCCATCTATGGACTTGGTTCAGAACGATAACTCAACAAACAATACTCAGGATTTTCTCCGGCGTCTTTTTTTCACCTAGTTTGCTGTATTGGTGTTTACGCTCGTATTTTGTCATTGTCGGTGCTTCTATCTTCTGGCTTCAGACCTGTTCTGCTTCTTCAGTCATACAGGTACTGATTCTCCCTTTTTCTCTGGTAAAGTAGAATAAGTTTGTTTCACTGTCTAATTTTCGCTCTTCCCAACAACACTACGCTAATACAGAGGGAGCGGCCAATAAACACCAGTATTCTCTCTGACGGGACACTGAGCGCGGGTCACGTCATTTAATCATGGTGAAATACTGTCCCTCACTGCAACCCGTATCCTGTATTTAATAATTAAAACACCTTTTAATTATTATTATGAGTACTTTATTCATCTCATGTGATTGTAGACCATTTCTAAACGTTTTACACTTTTTAAATTAGAGCAAACTACTGAATGCAACTTTAAGTGTCCAAATATCTTTTGGCGCCACTGGAAATACATCTGAAAACATCATTAAGAAAGTTGGTGTGTTATATAGTGCCACAGTTCTTCTGGATTGTGTCTGTCTCAGTTTGTTCTGTTTCTTCATGTCACTCCAGACAGACTGGATGATGATCAGATCTCTGTGTGGAGCACTGGCTGTTGTCAGACAAAAATCTCACTGCATTATTACAATTAATGGCAAAATGAATGTTTGGAAATGTAAACTGATATTTCCTACTGACACACTACAGCAAAATATAGAAATAACTGGCTTAAAACCATTTTTTAGCTGTTAAAAATACTGGTGTTCTAATAATTTTGGCCACGACTGTATATATATATATATATATATATGGAAAAAGTTATCTGGCTGTATTTGACTGTTTTCAGCTGATAGTGCCAGCACCATTTACAGCAGCATTCATCAATTTGACCATCAAATGATCAATAGCAGCATCCTTACTCCCAGCACTGCCATCAATCGAGGTCTCAGAATCGAAACACCCACAGTGACCCGGACAATCGATGTGTCGTAAGGACAAACATGGGCCTAAGGAATCGGTCTTATCCGAAAAAAAAACTACTCAAGTAGTTAGTTACTAGTTACTTTGGATCATATACTGAATACAGTCTATTTTTATTTAGATATATAGATTACATTTATGTAATGTGTGTGTGTGTCTATCTATCTATACACACACACACTGTCGTTCAAAAGATTTTTTATTATTTTTTAATGTAATTTATTTCAGTTATGCATATCAGAATGTTCATCAGCTTTTGCGCCAGTCTTCAGTGTCACATAATCCTTCAGAAATCATTTAATTTAAAATGTATTATCAATGCTGTTCTTTTTAGCTTTCTATTCATCAAAGAATCCTGAACAAAATGTCACAGGTTCCAAAAAATATTAAGCAGCAAAACTGTTTCCAACACTGGTAATAAATCAATATGTTAGATTGATTTCTGAAGGATCATATGACTCCGAAAACTGGAGTAACAGCTGATGAAGCATCACTGAATTAAAGTGCCTCTATTATGCCTTTTCGAATATTACCTTTCATGCAGTGTGTCATGTATGTGAACATAAACTTTCTGCAAAGTTGTGAAGCCGACAGTGCACGATATATTATAATTCGAATCTTATTCTGTTACGGCTGTACGTCACGAAGTAACACATTTGCATAATGTCCGCCCATGGGCTGTCATTCGCTCTGTACGCGGTAGACCAATCACAAAGGACTGCGCCATCTGACCAATCACAGCAGCGAGGGCTCACGGAAAGGCGGGGTTTAGAGAGACTGATTCTTTGAACTACTTCGCAGAGTCGTTTAGGAATCATTTAGAAATGAGGTCAAATTAAAGCTATTTTTTGAGAAAACTAAACTGTTTTTTTGACCTTGGATGCATGTAAACCTGTTTTAAGAGACTCATAAAACAATATCAGCAACCTTAAAACTGAAAACTCCTCACATGACTACCGACATCTGAACATAACGAAACAAATGCACATTGATGGATCTTCTGTTCTGCAAAATGTAAACAAATGTAACGTTAGCCTATATTTTTGCAAGTGTAAATATTGTAAAAATATGAATATTAATTGTGTCTAGAACAGGTCGCGCGCCGCTGCACAGAGCTAACGCGGGTTTGGCGGGTGTTCATTTCATACTCTGTGACAGCTTATTTAATGTATAAATTATACATTGTATTTAATGTATAAGGTACATGTACAACAAACTGGTAATGTCATAGTGGTATCGTGGCCTATACCTGTGGAACAGTAGACAGCACACGCGGTGTTCATCTAATAAAAGATCTTCATATAGCTCTAGCAAACAAGCCTTTGCAGATTTGCTTTCAATTGACTGTAGATCCAAAGCCACGTCTATGGGATCAGATTCCCGCCTAAAGTATTGCAGTCATGGATAAAAAAATAACAAGGGTGAAAACAAAATTAAAAAACGCAAGTAAAAATATATTGCACAAGATTTAAAAATTAAAGCAAAGTTTTCAGAATAGCAAGCAATGGTCACGGATCGAAAAATAATAAGCGTAAATAAAAAAATTAATAACGCATTTTTAAAACTAATAAGCATGAATCAAAACTTTAAACACATTTAAAATCATATTGCACAAAATTGAAATATTAATGCAAAATTATCTGACTTTCGCACAAAATCATGTTTTCCTTGGTTATATTTCTCATTTTTTTCTGCTCTCAGAAATTTTCTGCTCATATTTTTATTTTTTGTATGCTTATGCTGTTTTTCCCTTCGTGCTTGTTTCCATGTTCTGCGCTTGCTTTCTCAAATGTTGCGGTTAGAGTTTCATGTAAATCAGCGCGGGCTCAAGCGTCTTCATTGGTCCACTAGTTCTAGATTGACAGCTCCTCCTCAGCCAATCAGTGGAAGAGGGGCGGTGACGTCACTCCAGTGCGCCTCATTAGCTGCCGATGCTCAGAGTTCTGTTCACTTGTACAGGTGAAGATGGATTCCTGTCAGCTGGGAAACATGTTTCTGTACAGGACACTGTTATATGTGTCTGTCTGTCACTGCTGTACGCCTGCCTGGCGATCCGTTAACGTTAAATGAGCCGTCCTAGTGACTCGTCGTGGTTATATTCACCTGTATTTATTCGCCTATATGGCCACATCGCGAAAGGGAGCAGCCACAATATGCACCGGCCTCGTGAAGTCACCGTTATATGTGTCTTGCTCGCCATACCTGACTAATAATAAGTCTTCTGGTTATTACTGTTAGGAGAGGATAATATGAGTAAGAGTAATACATCCCAGTCACAATTGTTTAGTTTGCTGTATATTGCTCATGTGGGCAATATTTAGCTTTTTTTTTGTCATGTATTGTTTTTTGTAAACAGCTATTTGCAGCGTTTTCTTTCATGCACAGTATGTAATTGATAAGGTTGATGGTTTTGTAAGATTTATCACATTTTGTGTTACACAGATTAGAAAATGACATACAATTAAGCAATATCACATCAGGAAGAGTGTGTTCCCCGAATATCAGCTCCATTGAAAATCTTTATTGAACCGTAGTATAATCAATATAACAAGAAGGAAAAATTGAGTGAGTTTAATATTGTAACTATTTTCTCATTTTGCTCTATTTTGATGAAGAGTCCAAACAAAGCCACAGCAGAACAGCACCTACAAGCAACACACAGCAGCCTTTCATAATGATTCACTTTATTCCTCACTGAATGAATCTGCCGTTTGAATGAATGATTTAATGTCTTACTCTAAAGATCCTTGCCGCCACCTGCTGGCTGTTTTACTTTCATATTGTTGCTGTATTGTAACTTTATATATTTAAAACATTAATATGATAGTGTTATGCAATTATAT
This sequence comes from Aspiorhynchus laticeps, assembly GCA_023376895.1. Lineage (NCBI taxonomy): Eukaryota > Metazoa > Chordata > Actinopteri > Cypriniformes > Cyprinidae > Aspiorhynchus > Aspiorhynchus laticeps. The sequence continues at coordinate 24,191,604 of CM041814.1, forward strand.
ATGTAGCTTGTTGCATATTGTGTTTATGTAAATAAACACAATATACAAATGAATCTTATGCAAATGAATCATTGTGTATATCAAATCCACCTGGCCTCTGTAACACTGAGCATCGGCAGCTAAAGAGAGCACTGGAGTGACGTCACCGCCCCTCTTCCACTGATTGGCTGAGGAGGAGCTGTCAATCTAGAACTAGTGGACCAATGAAGACGCTTGAGCCCGCGCTGATTTACATGAAACTCTAACTGCAACATTTGGGAAAGCAAGCGCAGAACGTGGAAACAAGCAGGAAGGGAAAAACAGCTTAAGCATACAAAAAAATAAAAATATGAGCAGAAAATTTATGAGAGCAGAAAAAACAGAAATATAACCAAGGAAAACATGATTTTGTGCGAAAGTCAGATAATTTTGCATTAATATTTAAATTTTGTGCAATATGATTTTAAATGTGTTTAAAGTTTTGATTCATGCTTGTTATTTTAAAAAATGCGTTATTATTTTTTTTTATTTACGCTTGTTATTTTTCGATCCGTGACCATTGCTTGCTATTCTGAAAACTTTGCTTTCATTTTTAAATCTTGTGCAATATATTTTTACTTGCGTTTTTAAATTTTGTTTTCACGCTTGTTATTTTTTTATCCGTGACTGCAATACTTTAGGCGGGAATCTGATCCCATACACGTCTTCATCGATCTTGGTGTTATCTGAGTGAACCGCGTCAGACGACTCAGCGCGTGCGGCAGGGAACTGAACGAATCATTCAAACTGATTCGCGAACCGATTCACTGGTTTGATAACGCCTTTAAACAGAATCGACTCAAAGGAATGAATCATTCGCGAATGGGCATCGTTCATTGCCCAGAGAAAAGTAGACGGTGCGTTTGGAATAAACTGAAGCATTTTTAACTTGTATTTCATTAAGATAAAGTAACGAGAGGAGAGTATGGGATCAGATTCCCGCCAAAAGTATTGCAGTCATGGATAAAAAAATAACAAGCGTGAAAACAAAATTTAAAAACGCAAGTAAAAATATATTGCACAAGATTTAAAAATTAAAGCAAAGTTTTCAGAATAGCAAGCAATGGTCACGAATCGAAAAATAATAAGCGTAAATAAAAAAATTAATAACGCATTTTTAAAACTAATAAGCATGTATCAAAACTTTAAACACATTTAAAATCATATTGCACAAAATTTAAATATTAATGCAAAATTATCTGACTTTCGCACATAATCTTGTTTTCCTTGGTTATATTTCTCAGTTTTTTCTGCTCTCATAAATTTTCTGCTCATATTTTTATTTTTTGTATGCTTATGCTGTTTTTCCCTTCGTGCTTGTTTCCATGTTCTGCGCTTGCTTTCCCAAATGTTGCGGTTAGAGTTTCATGTAAATCAGCGCGGGCTCAAGCGTCTTCATTGGTCCACTAGTTCTAGATTGACAGCTCCTCCTCAGCCAATCAGTGGAAGAGGGGCGGTGACGTCACTCCAGTGCGCCTCTTTAGCTGCCGATGCTCAGAGTTCTGTTCACTTGTACAGGTGAAGATGGATTCCTGTCAGCTGGGAAACATATTTCCGTACAGGACACTGTTATATGTGTCTGTCTGTCACTGCTGTACGCCTGCCTGGCGATCCGATAACGTTAAATGAGTGAATTGGTAAATGAATTATGAATGAATGAATGCAATGTTTTTGCATTGACTAGGCTAGATTTGACTACTGATCAATGAAAGCGATAGTGTTACAGAGGAGACAGTTACAGATGCCAGGTGGATTTGATATACACAATGATTCATTTGCATAAGATTCATTTGTATATTGTGTTTATTTACATAAACTCAATATGCAACAAGCTACATATTTAATTGCATAACACTATCATATTAATGTTTTAAATATATAAAGTTACAATACAGCAACAATATGAAAGTAAAACAGCCAGCAGGTGGCGGCAAGGATCTTTAGAGTAAGACATTAAATCATTCATTCAAACGGCAGATTCATTCAGTGAGGAATAAAGTGAATCATTCAATATTAAAGCTGCTGTGTGTTGCTTGTAGGTGCTGTTCTGCTGTGGCTTTGTTTGGACTCTTCATCAAAATAGAGCAAAATTAGAAAATAGTTACAATATTAAACTCACTCAAATTTTCCTTCTTGTTATATTGATTATACTACGGTTCAATAAAGATTTTCAATGGAGCTGATATTCGGGGAACACACTCTTCCTGATGTGATATTGCTTAATTGTATGCCATTTTCTAATCTGTGTAACACAAAATGTGATAAATCTTACAAAACCATCAACCTTATCAATTACATACTGTGCATGAAAGAAAACACTGCAAATAGCTGTTTACAAAAAACAATACATGACAAAAAAAAACGCTAAATATTGCCCACATGAGCAATATACAGCAAACTAAACAATTGTGACTGGGATGTATTACTCTTACTCATATTATCCTCTCCTAACAGTAATAACCAGAAGACTTATTATTAGTCAGGTATGGCGAGCAAGACACATATAACGGTGACTTCACGAGGCCGGTGCATATTGTGGCTGCTCCCTTTCAGCGATGTGGCCATATAGGCGAATAAATACAGGTGAATATAACCACGACGAGTCACTAGGACGGCTCATTTAACGTTAACGGATCGCCAGGCAGGCGTACAGCAGTGACAGACAGACACATATAACAGTGTCCTGTACGGAAATATGTTTCCCAGCTGACAGGAATCCATCTTCACCTGTACAAGTGAACAGAACACTGAGCATCGGCAGCTAAAGAGGCGCACTGGAGTGACGTCACCGCCCCTCTTCCACTGATTGGCCTGAAGGAGGGTCAATCTAAACTAAGTGGACCAATGAAGACGCTTGAGCCCGCGCTGATTTACATGAAACTCTAACCAAATTTAAAACAAGGCAAAATAAACAAGCAGAAAAAAACAGCAAAGAAAAAAAAAAAAAAACAAAAATTTAAACAAAAAAATGGAAAATTCCAAGGAAAACAAATTATTCAAACAATAATTTTGCATTAATTTAAAATTTTTGCTTGTTTTAAAGGAAAGTTTTGAACATCTTATTATTTTAAAAATCGTTATTAATTTTTTAAGTTAATTTTTGATTTGACCATTTTGGATTTAAAATTTGTTTAATTTTTAAACTTTCAATAATTTTTACTTCTTTTAAAGTTTTACCTTTTTTTTTTATAACTGCAATACGGCAATCATATGGAGGTGAAGTTAAAAGATTTTTTTTCAAAAATTAACAGTAAAAAAAATAATTTTAAAATATTTAAAAAATTGTTCCCAAAAAATTCTAATCCTAAATTAACAAAAAGTAACCGTTTTCCACCATAGGGAACTGTTAAAATTTGGGCAAAATACCAATTTTTTTTTGAAAATCATTAGGAATTAAGTAAAGTATGCCTGGTGAAATTTAAAGGAAATTTAATTATTTTCTAAATTTTTTTTTTTTTTTATAGATTAATTTTCAAATATTTTCGCGCCAAATTTGTTATCAAACCTTTAAAGCCATTTTGTCTTTAAAAATCATTTATTTAAACTTGACCCTTAACTGGTTTTGGGTTCCACAAATATTACAAAATTTAATCTAATTAAATTTGAATGGAAACACAATATTTTTTAAGATTAAAACTTTTAAATCTTTGACAAAATGGCTTTGGTTAAATTATTTTTTTTATAACCCATTTTTTAAAATTAAACCCATTTTCTTATAGGTGTAGAATTGGATGATTTAAGGTGGTTCGGGCTGGTTTTTGTTTGTAAAGCGTAGGTGGCGGATAATGTTTGGGTCGACGAATTCAAACCAAAACCGGATCCGGCGTCCTTACATGCGAAGGACCGATTTCCTCGCTCTAACGGCCAGACTTCTGTCTCCAGCGAAGGTTCGAAACTTCTCTGTAAGTAAAATAAGGTCAATGCAATCCCGGGCTTTCAAACAAGGCCTATTTGACCTTTAACATTATTCTTCAAAAAAGACAAATGAGCGGAACATTAAATTATGAATTTCCTTGAAAAATTTCTAATTAATATAACAACCTTTATATCATTGAGTACTGAAATTCACAGGAGAACCTTTAGGTTTTTTAATGGAAACTACTAGCACTTAAAGGGCAAAAATCTTTGGAAATAAAAATAACCTCCCTGAAATTAATTAAAAAATTGGGAATATAAAGCCGGTTGGCTTCCAGTGGTCGTTTTTAATTGTATTCAATTTATATGTAGGCCTCTGTTTGGGGCAAAATGCTGTTTTTGGGATCTTATCTTAATAAATAATTAAAAAATTTGAAAAATACTGATTTCACCAAACCTTCGCCCCATAAAATAATTGGCCTATTTTACTTTTAAAATCCTCCAATAATTTCAAACGCCTATTTTAATTTTTTATATTAATTATTTTGCTTATAAACTTTTTCACTGACCACATTTAAAAGAAGAAATATATGGCATCCATTGTAAAGCCATCTATCCCTGATTAAATCAGCTCAAAAACAACCGGACCCAATCCATGTTTTCGTTTTTAAAAACTGGAAGGATCGGTTACCGAAAAAAACATAGGTATTAATATATTTTGGGAAACTGATAACAACCATTAATTAATATTGTTCTGAAATGGGAGTTGGGCTAACTAATCAATAAAAAATGGTCGTAAGGGATTAAAAATTAATAAAATATTTAGGTATTTCATTAACAGATTTTCATTTTTGCCGTTCAGGTTTAAATTCTTCCCAAATTCCCAAATTTTTTTAAGATTTATGGTTAAAAGTTTTTTATAAAAATTGTTTTTTGTAAATTAAAAAATTTAAAAGAATTTTCCAAAATGTAATTATTCCTTATGAAAGTTGATTTTAGTTCATTTCTCCACTTAGTTCACATGACCTTCAGAAATATTCTTATTGTTTTTCCAAAAACTTTCATTCAATGTGGAAAATGATTTATTTTCTTCCCAGGGTTTGTGAGGAAAGTTGAACGATTTATTTTAAATGAATTTATTTCCAACTGTAAAAGTGTGTGTGTGTCTATCTATCTATACACACACACACTGTCGTTCAAAAGATTTTTTATTATTTTTTAATGTAATTTATTTCAGTTATGCATATCAGAATGTTCATCAGCTTTTGTGCCAGTCTTCAGTGTCACATAATCCTTCAGAAATCATTTAATTTAAAATGTATTATCAATGCTGTTCTTTTTAGCTTTCTATTCATCAAAGAATCCTGAACAAAATGTCACAGGTTCCAAAAAATATTAAGCAGCAAAACTGTTTCCAACACTGGTAATAAATCAATATGTTAGATTGATTTCTGAAGGATCATATGACTCCGAAAACTGGAGTAACAGCTGATGAAGCATCACTGAATTAAAGTGCCTCTATTATGCCTTTTCGAATATTACCTTTCATGCAGTGTGTCATGTATGTGAACATAAACTTTCTGCAAAGTTGTGAAGCCGACAGTGCACGATATATTATAATTCGAATCTTATTCTGTTACGGCTGTACGTCACGAAGTAACACATTTGCATAATGTCCGCCCATGGGCTGTCATTCGCTCTGTACGCGGTAGACCAATCACAAAGGACTGCGCCATCTGACCAATCACAGCAGCGAGGGCTCACGGAAAGGCGGGGTTTAGAGAGACTGATTCTTTGAACTACTTCGCAGAGTCGTTTAGGAATCATTTAGAAATGAGGTCAAATTAAAGCTATTTTTTGAGAAAACTAAACTGTTTTTTTGACCTTGGATGCATGTAAACCTGTTTTAAGAGACTCATAAAACAATATCAGCAACCTTAAAACTGAAAACTCCTCACATGACTACCGACATCTGAACATAACGAAACAAATGCACATTGACGGATCTTCTGTTCTGCAAAATGTAAACAAATGTAACGTTAGCCTATATTTTTGCAAGTGTAAATATTGTAAAAATATGAATATTAATTGTGTCTAGAATAGGTCGCGCGCCGCTGCACAGAGCTAACGCGGGTTTGGCGGGTGTTCATTTCATACTCTGTGACAGCTTATTTAATGTATAAATTATACATTGTATTTAATGTATAAGGTACATGTACAACAAACTGGTAATGTCATAGTGGCATCGTGGCCTATACCTGTGGAACAGTAGACAGCACACGCGGTGTTCATCTAATAAAAGATCTTCATATAGCTCTAGTAAAGCCACGCCTTCATCGCTCTTGGTGTTATCTGAGTGAACCGCGTCAGACGACTCAGCGCGTGCGGCAGGGAACTGAACGAATCATTCAAACTGATTCACGAACCGATTCACTGGTTTGATAAAGCCTTTAAACAGAATCGACTCAAAGGAATGAATCATTCGCGAATGGGCATCGTTCATTGCCCAGAGAAAAGTAGACGGCGCGTTTGGAATAAACTGAAGCATTTTTAACTTGTATTTCATTAAGATAAAGTAACGAGAGGAGAGTCGCCCACAGTAACGAAGTAAAAGTACCGTTTTTTCTCTAAAAATATACTTGAGTAAAAGTAAAAGTACCCATTTTAAAATATACTCTAAAAATATTAGTTACCCAAAAAAATTACTCAAGTAGCCTAAATGTAACGAAGTAAATGTAACTCGTTACTATCCACCTGACTCGCATGGGTATATCTGTATAATACATTGTGGGTCAAAATGACCAATTTTGCTTTTATGCCACAAATCATTAGGATATTAAGTAAAGATCATGTTCCATGAAGATGAAACTTTAAAGGACAACTTTAATGGTGATTTTCTCAATATATATATTTTTTTTTTTTTTGCACCCTCAGATTCCAGATTTTCAAATAGTTGTATCGCAGCCAAATATTGTCCTATCAAACCTTATCAAGCCTATTTATGTAGCTGTTAGAGATATATACATCTCTATTTCATACAATTGACCCTTAACTGGTTTTGTGGTCCAGGGTCACACATATTACAAAATTATGATGATACTGGAATTGAAATTTGAATGACGAAATCACAATATTCATATTTAAGACTTAAAATCGGTGTTTAAATCTATTAGACAAAATGAAGCATTTGTGTACAGATTATTTTTTTTGACTCAGACCCTTATTGTTGTCATGAAACATTAAACCACATTTTCTGTAGTACGGCTCAAGTCAGAATTAGGATGATGGTTACAGGTGGATCTCGGATGCTGGTGTATATTGATATTGATAGAGCTGCTCAGTTGTGGCGGTATGAATCGTTTGGAGTCGCATCTGAATTCAAGACTCGGAAAGACACGGATGAGCAGCGAGACGTGCCTCGACTGATCATAAGACGAACCGGACACAGATTTACCTCAGACTCTGAAGCAGGCCAGACTTCTGATCTACCGAGACAGAAGATTCAAGAAACAATGCCTCTCTGTGTAGCCTATAAATAAGCGCATCAATGCGAATCACACGAGGACGTTTACATGAAGTCTTTAGGAGGCCTATTTGTTTATTCTACGTGTTCATATCATTCATTCTTCAAAAAAACGTACAAATGAGCTGGAACATTAAATTATGAACGTGTATCTCTAATGAAAATAATTCATCAACGTTAACGTGAGTCAGAGCAGAGGTCCGAGTGGTTCATATCATGTGAGAATGACTGAAAGTTCAGCACGCGAGACACCTCGTGGTCAGGTCTTGTCATTACATGTGAAACTCCGCACTCACGCACTTACAACGGAGCAACAACAGCACAAATCATGGAATTTATAAAAATAATCCTCGCCTGTAATTATGGTAATTAAAAATATCGGAACGAAATCCATAGAAAAACACGCTTTGGAACATTCCACGAATACGGTACGCTTTTGATATTGTATTCTATATTTTATATGTAGGCCTGCTAGTATTAGGGGCAAAAATGTCATGTTTTTGTTGTGAGGTCTTATCGTCTAGATAAACTATTATCTAACATACAATAGATTTAAACACCAAATGCTTCTATCCCCCATAAAATAATGTGGCCTGATGGTCTTGACTTTCTAAAATCCATCCAATAATCATATCAAACGCCATCATTTTGACCATTCTGTTGTGATATTCCATTTATTCATTTTAGATACTTATAAACATTAATTTCACTGACCACTTTTTATTTAAAAGAAGAAATATATAGGCTACTCCATTGTAAGAGCTTCAGGTCTATGGCCTTCGTGTTATTAAATGCAGACTCAAAAGACTTGAACTGTCTGAGACTCTTTCAATCCTTATGTTTTCTTGTTTTTTAACTGTAATCTGAGAAGGTTATAACAGAGTTACCTTGAAATAAAACATAGGCCTATTAATATACCCTTTTGGGAAACTGTCATAACACAGTTCAGATTCCCAATATTGTTCTGAAATGGGACGTTGGAAAGAAACTAACAATAATCAATATAAAATATGGTGCTGTAACTGGGTATGAATGACAAAACTATAATCCAAAACTATTTTAGGTATTTCATTAGACAGACTTTGTTTCATTTTAATGAACTCTGTGGGTCAGAAGTTGTAAATTCTTCCTCAAATTCACCAACATTCTTTTGTACAGCATTTGATGGTAAAATAAACAGTATTTGTTATAAACAATAATTGTTTTTCTTGTGAAATATAAAAATTTAAAAGATCAGTTTTCCATTTTAAGATGTAATTTATTCCTGTGATGGTAAAACTGTATTTTCAGCTTCATTACTCCAGTCTTCAGTGTCACATGATCCTTCAGAAATCATTCTGATATGCTGATTTATTGCTCAAGAAACATTTCTGATTCAATGTGGAAACCATGATTCATTTTCTTCCCAGGGTTCTGTGATGAATAGAAAGTTCAAAAGAACAGTATTTATTTTAAATAGAATTTATTTCCAACAATGTAGAAATCATTACTGTCATATTTGACCAGTTTAATGCATCATTTCTGAATAAAATTAATTTCTTAAAAAAAAAATACATAAGTGAAAAAAGTAGAATTAGTAAATAGCAAAAGCACAGATGTAATGGAACTTCTGCACATTCTGCAAGTATAAAAAAGACAAGAGACTGAATTTACAAGATTGATTTTATTAACTATAATACAGGTCACAGAAGGCCTTATTGTTTATACACCATTCCCATTGAGACTAATTACCAACTTCTTGGCAAATAATGACATGTATTTTTGTTGATGTAACTTCATTTATTTCTGTATTTTTTCTTCTTTTTTAATACTGAGAGTGGCAGACCCTCTCCCTGACCTGGTCTTGAATCATGCACTACATCATTGTGGCCTTTACACCATTCACAAAAAAAAGACTGTTAAAAATGCTTTGTCTCATTTTTTAATTATTAAAATAAAACAAAGAACACCTTTTCTATCACCATTGACTACAGGGCAAAGTGTCAGACCCCCTAACGTACAAATAAACAACCATTCTGAATATAGTTTTGCTCCTTTCTCCTTTAACTTAACAGACAATCTGTCACCATTGTTGAAAAAAGAAAATTAAACAAAAATAACTAAAAATAAAGTGATGCAGCCAAATAGGATTGCTGAAACAGTCACATTTTTAATACATGTTTGTCATGTCGCTTTTAGTCGTCTTCCCCTGCCCTTTTTTATAACTTTTTTTTTTTTTTTGCACAGTCTTTGGCTGCGAAGGACAGTCGGCTCTGAAAGAATACATTGAAAATACACAGAGAATGCAGCATTCATACAAAGTACCAGAGGCGTATAGGCCACACAGCTCCCGATTTCCCAAAATATACCATTACTCCTGCTCTCTGAGGGAAAAGACGTAGTGTTTAAGCAAGAACGGTTAAAGAGTTGCAGCTGATCACAGCCAATCAGAAGTCAGAGTAGATGTGGAGTGAAGTTAAAGAGGGACAGGGCAGGTGTGGTTCACTTAATGTACTACAGGGAGAGATATGCACAAAACTGAAGTGAAATCTGCTGTGGAATACATTCATTTTTCTCCATAAATGTGATTGTTTCACAGTTTCACAGGGTCTGCCTGCTTGAAAACCACGGCTCACAACAAACTGACTCTTTTGAGTTCAAATAAACAAAAGCCACAGAACTAATCTGGAGCAAGTAAACTTATGAAGTATAAGTGCTGGGGAATATTGATATAACCTTGAAAGCTAAATGGCAGCTTTTGTATTTAAACCATGTGATTGTGAATGCATCCAGCATTTTCTAGAAAAACAAAAATGTAACATTAGCGTGAATACGAGCCGAGTTTCAACATGCAATACCTGCTTTGTCCACTGGGTGGTACTCCACTCACAAGCTACCACATTAACTTTCCCGTATCTATGCCCAGGTTTTCTTCTCCTAATCAGTTTTTTTTTTTTTTTTTTTTTAACGTCTGGCATTTTATAAACAATGTCATCCTTCTGAGGTCAACTCTGAAGTAGAGACTGTCTGACAAAAAGCCACTAACTGCAAGCTCACATTCATGCTGTATTCAAACACATTGAAGACTTTATCTTTTCCGAATGCCATTACAGCTATGCCACTATCTTCACTCTCATCCTCCTCTAGGCCTTTCGAATAGGTACAGCACAGCGTCTCCTCTAGTGCAAACTTCCTTTACCTTCCAGAACTGAGGTAACTCTTGATTTAGTGCATACCTCTCCTCTAAAACACAGGACCACAACCTAACCCATCCCTTAGAACTCATCACTTACTGGTTCACCAATCCTGTGCACAAAAAGTAGCCCTCAGATCTAACATGAGGAAACTTCCTGCAAACGTGTAATAAGAATAATAATACAGCTCCCAAATGAACAGACACCGAACAAAGCCGAAGATCCTCGTGGAGCAGGAAACCGAGGGTTGTGTGGTTGTGAGGACATTCTGCAATAAAAGAAGCATTAGTCTTCCAGCATGTTCTGGAGGCTCATGTGACGGGGGATAAAGGGGAGGAAAAGACTTCAAATCCCACAATGCTGTGCCACACACATCCTTGCCAGCAAAACTAGATCCAGTTCCACAAGTTCTAGTTTTGACTTTTGATTTTTGTCTCTCTTTAAAAGGCTGTCACAAGCGAAACAGATTAAATAAGGGGGAGGAATATGGTCGCGTCATTTGTTTTTCGAAATTTATAACAGTGGTCGAAAGTCACAACAAAAATCTGGTGAATATATAAGCCACCCTGTTGGCCCGCTTAACCTTATTTCTAAGAGTTTGCGTACAGTGGCCACCCGAATATGAGGTGGGCTTCATACATCCTATCTCCCATTGGTCGCCAATTGATGAAGACAACGCTGGACCAGCAAGAGAGCGTCATCTACGTCAGATGGACCCATTAGAGATCTGGGTTTGGGGTTACCACACTTCACGTGTAGTTGTCTAAATGTGTGTGAGGAGCATATATAGAGAAGCATGATGCAGAAAGAGAGCGATGAAGTGTGGTTGACGTAGCTCATGTACTCTTGACCTGTTTCTCGTTCCTCTACTGCTTGTGATGAGTCAGGCACGGCCGTGCAATCTCCTCGGACGTTTCTTCCATTCGATTAATCTCTTTCAGTGCTGCCAAAGTTCTCCTCCTGGTCTACAGCTTCACAGCATGTGTTGTTCCGTAGGGGGGTGATGGGGGTGGAGCGAAGGCAGCAGGCTCTGGATTGGGGATTGAGGGGTTGGGGGTGGAGAATGGGGTGGGGATTGTTGGGTGGGGCTGAAGGGCGGGGCTACAGGTTGTAATGGGGCGTAACAGGCGGAGTAGGCGGAGCGTTGTATGGAGGAGGCAGAAGACAAGGTGGTGGTAGGTGAGGCGGGCTGTCCGGACAAGCCACTGGGTGTGTCGGCCAAGGGCTGATTGTAGAAGAAGAAAGCACACTGGTGGATAAAGGTCTCGATGATTGTCTGGTAGGTGCGTGTGGCGGTCAGCGCGTCCATGGTGGTGAAATCGGGCCGCATTAGTGTCGGCCAGAAACAGATGGACAAGTTCTCGCTGGTCATCAGGTTCAGGCGGCTGTTTTGACTCACCCTGAGAGAAAGAGAGTAACAGTGAGAATGGAAAACATTCATGCGAGCAAGTTTGATCATGTGTTGCCCTAGGGATGGCTCTGATTCTCACTTGTTCAGGTGAGTGATGACGTATTTGAAGACCTCGTAGTTTTCTCGAGGGAACCTGCGGAGCACGTCCTTCATGGTGTGGAGGCGCTGCTCTCGATCATTGATTTCTGCAGGGGGCAGAGAGGGAACACGGAATTACTTTCTTTATGCTTCACAGGTGTTCACTTGTCCCACAACACACAAATAGATAGAGGGCGACAAGACACACACACACACTGGAGTCAGTCTTGACAATGGCTTCAATGCTTGAGGACCTTCAAGACCAGTGTGTTTCTGTAATGTCATGGTGTCCTATTAGTTCTTTAAAGTAACAAAAAGGCACAGACCCCAAGACCCCTAGTTAAAATATATAGATATGTTTTAAATGATTAACAAATGTATGTACCATAAACACAATATTAAGCTGTCCCACACATATAACATGTTCAACCCTGTTACCATAATTAGCCACTCCTTAAGTGTCATTCAATTGTAACATTATGGAAGCAAAAATGTAGACCCTTTTTACTGGGAATACAAGTACATAATTATATTTTTTCAGTCTCAACACAAATTGTGGATTTGACTGCATTCGTCAAGCTTAACCTTCAACCCTGTTACCCAAGTCCTGGCAACAGGGTTGAATGGTGCAAATAATATAAGGGAAATAAAAATATCAAAAACTAATACTTCAAATCTACATCTGGTTGCAAACTAGCTTGTCTATGCCAAGTGACATCTTAATTCAAGGTTAATCTGCAACTGTTACCTATTCTGTTATATATACCAGTTTATTTTAATAGAACCTTTAACCAAAGACTTTGACTGGAGTGTCTATACCACCTTTTTAACTGCTGCTAAATCATTACATGAAACAACATTTGGAAAGTTTTAAACTGTATTTGAAATCTCACACGTTTGTATTAGTGTGATAGGGTGGAAAACTTAAATATAAATGTAAATTAAAACAGTGCACAGTTTGTTTTATTATTACTTTCAAAGAGATGTATGCACCCTTTTGTATAGAGTACTAGAAGTGACACTTAAAATAAAATTAAAGAATGAGTTGTCAATTTCAAATATTAAAAAAAGGAAAAACTAATTGAGAATGAGTTGTCAATTTCAAATATTAAAAAAAGGAAAAACTAATTGAGACTGATTGAATGTGTGTGCAGAAACTGAATCACTATTTACTCCAGATGAAATGTGAGTGGGGACTCTTTCTTAAAACACTATCCATGTTTGGCTTTGGGACCTCAGATTGCTTAGAAGTGATGCTTGAGGAAGTAATTCAGGGATAATGAGTTCTAATATGCACAAAGGAAACAGCACACTCCACCTAAATCAATAAACAACAACTCTATGGAGGAGTACCAGTGAAAAGGTGTGTGTGTATGTGTGTGCGCGCATACTAGACTTCCCATCAGTCTCATCTGGGGTGACCGAGGGATTGTTCAATGAAGCACAGTGTCTCACACACACAAACAGTACATGGACAGAAATAATTGTGTAGTGTGTGCAGTCGCACACACACAGACACACACACGCCCTGGGTGCAGCGAGCTTGATGGTTGCAGTGAGTCAGAACGGCTTACATCAGCCCTTAACGCTGTGAGCCTTGTGTCAGAACATGTGACCACTACAGCAGATGTGTTCTTCCCTAGTCACACACACACTCTGATGTCAGCATTACACACACTCACATCAGCATTATGCATTGTGGCCCCAGATGCAGAATTACTGCAGTAACTCGAAGGAAAATGTGCAGAACCACTATAATGCCAGGTTGTTGCTATGTGGTTGCTAGCTAGGGTGATTTTTAGTGCATTTACTTTGTTTCTAGAGTGTTCTGGGTCATTGCTACTATTTCACCATCAAGTTCAAGAACACGTTATCAAATATAACTCTGAAGCCGTATTCGCACAGAATTAGTATTACCTGGTGACCTCTAGTCATGTGTAATAATTGCGGAGGTTGATCTTAATCCCATGCGAATCGGACACGTCTGTAATTTCTAAAGTAAAAATTCCCCCACAAAGGACCTACTATATCCCGCCTTACACCCAGGTTCTGTGATAATATTAGTCCCCTGCGAATCAGCATCTCTGTGATTTGGCCAGGATTTGGGGGGTTGGGGTCTGTAATATCAAAAATTTAAAATTAATCAAGGTAATTTTGTTTCCTGTAGACGCAACTTTTTATCCATCTTTCACGAAGAATGGAGGCTGCGTTGGAGTGTTTTGATAGTATTTTGGGTGCTGGGTCATAGCGCTATACACCATGCAACAATACAATTTGCAGAAAGAGAAAGCTGAAAACCATCAGAAGAGTGAAAACAAAAAGACTGATTAGATGGAGATGGATGAAATGTATAGCAGCGTGCAGTAAGGAACACTCTTCAGTTTATTATATATAATGTTATGCAAAGCCTTGACATCATATCCAGGAGATAAGTCAGTAAATTCGAGTAAAATCACAGGCTTTGCGTATAACGTGCGAATGCGCCACAAGACATTCAGATTTGGGGGGGGGGGGATCATTTCTAAATCACATGAGCCAGAAAAAAGCTTTGAAAGAAATAGCGTAAACACTAGACAAGGATGAAACTTTATCGAGGGCAGATGTCAAGCAACTGTCAAACTGAGTATACTTAGCAAGTTTACATCAAAACAAAGAATTCTATGGGACCAAATTATACTTCGGGTTTTATGGGTATGCTTGGGAATTCGTAAGAACATGTGCTTTGAATTTTTCCACATACTACGCACAAAATGTACACACAGACTGATTTTTTTGAACATGCATATTAACTGCATACAAAGACTTTTTTTTTTTAAAAGGTTCAGCTGTATGCATAATATCTAAGCGTTCAGGTCAAAACTTAAGTATATTTTGGGCTTAATACTTAGGATTAGGTACTTGAATGAAACCATGACCTGTAGTAGTAGTAGTAGTAGTAATGATCTCAAAACATCAGGATGCCGGTGTATTTAAAACCTACCCAGACATTGTTTATTTTGAGACTGAATATGCAAATATCATCTAATGAATAAACCACACTGCCAGTCAGAAAATGCATTAATTTAAATATCCCATTGAGATGTCTAATAGATGGCAGATCAACAAAGCAAAGGATTATTCAGAAGGTCTTAAAGCAGTGCAGGTGCTTCCTGTGTTTTCAGAGACTAAAACAGAACAAGCCTGCTGGGCTCTTGCCATTGCGTCCAGTAACAGACGGACCAGAGCAAAGCCCCGCCCACCACCTGCGGAGAGTGACACGGCAGTCAGGTGACCTGCCGTCTGTCCTCTCGCTCCATTATCCCTTCCTTCTTACTCTCAATGAGCTTCTGTAATGTTCTTGCATTAAATAATGTTTGGTTAAAAGTGTAGTTGTGATTTTAACTATTATTAAGTGGTTGCTTATATTTAGGATTAGGAGTTTCCACGACCCTCGTGTCGTTCCAAACCTCACTTTCTTTCTTCTGGGGAACACGAAAGAAGATATTTTGAAGAATGTTGGTAACCAAATAGTTTTGGTTACCATTGACTTGCATTGTATGGACAAAACAAACATTCACATTTTCCCAAATATCTTCTGTTGTGTTTCACAGAAGAAACAAACTCAAACACGTTTGGAATGACATGAGGGTGTGTAAATAATGATACATTTAATTTGGGTGAACTATTCCTTTAATCTTTGCCACGTAACTTGTCCCACACATCAAACACCACTCTGAACACATTAGCAACCGAACAGCAACGCCCAAGCAACCACCTAAAACACCCATAGCATTATTGTCAAAATTTGCACAGGCAAGATCCCCTCACATTATCAGCAGAACACATGGCTAATTTTTACAGCTCAAATTATTATCTGATTATGTTGGTATTTGATGGATTAAATTCACTAAAAAATATACAACTGACTCAAATGAACATTTTCTATGGCCATTTGAACAGTACTAAGATTTTATTCTGGTATACCAAATTTATATACCAACATTTTAACACCTGCAAAATGAGTGACATGATTGATCATACATTTAACCAATCAAATCCCCTCTTTTGTGCTTTACTCCACCAGTGCAGGTTTGGGTGTTACGCTTTGTTTTCTGCTGAATCAGGCCTGCTGTTTGTGAAACTATTTAAAGCATGGCAGGACTTGAGAGGGCTTGTTTATTGAGAAACAGTCTGGAGTGAAGGACTAACGGCAATCTTAGGCTTAAGTCTCATCGCTTGTGTTGCTGGCTTGGAGCGATGCCCAGAGCAGACAATGCTGAACTTCACACTGAGAGAGAGAGAGTGTGTATTGAAGAACGGGGAGAGAAGTCTATAATACCGCAACAGGAAAATGCACTGCAGAAACTCAATCCATTTCTACTCGCTGGCTTATCCCTTGTTTTTCTTTTTCTCCCAGTTCCACACACAGGATGTCCAGCAGAGGAGCTCTCCAGAGCGCACTAACCTCAGAGGACTACAACCAAGCATGCTGCTTTCTGAGAGTAAACATCTGGCCGTGGAAAATCTTCCCTGTATCAGTGTTTTTATTGATAGTGAGAGTCTGCTCACTCTCGTGTTGATACTCACTGAAGGCCTCCACCAGTTCCGTCTGCATGCTGTATGGTACCAGAGGATCGGGCAGCTCTGAGAAGAAGCTCTTCATCGCTCCTGCCACCGTGTTCACAGACATGTCCTTCTCGATCAGGTCAATGTTAGGGTCTATAAAGTACAGAAAGAGAGAGAGAATTCGGTTAGACTTAAATGGAAGTTTATGAGTCACTGCAGCTTCTCAAGCTATTTGCAATATAAAGTTGTTAAATTACAGTCTAAAAATAAAAAAGGAAGTGCACCATAATCATTTTAGGGTACGACTGGTTAAGCGTACATTATCCTTCTAATGGGTGTTTCCTTAACTTCAGGCAATTTTATGTGCTGCAGGTAAATTTTTATTAAAACCAACAGATTTCAGTATGATCACATTTTAGCGATTGTACAAACTTTACCATGCATAAAAGTCATGTGAAAAGTATTTGTTACTTTTCACACACATTTAGTGTTTAAATTTAGTTTTATCCTTGGTCTAAGAACTTCAAAAAAAAAAAAAAAACTGCACAGGGCCAAAAGTGCCACTAACTGAAGAAACACTGTGACCTGCACCATCATTTTGAGTCACTCTGACCCTGAAATACATTTTGTACCAAGGAACTGGCACTGAGATAAATGGGAAGGCAAATGGACACATTTTTCTAGGAGGTATTTGATCAGCCTTAACAGTAAAAAATCAGTTTCTTAAAATCAGAGACACAGGATCATATGAACATCCCTGACTGCCAGCTTCTTCCAAATGCAGCTTCTTTGTTCACACAAGAGGTCCTTCTGAAAGCACAAGCCCCTTATAATCAAACCTGTCCACTCTTGCTGTCTGGATGCATCTCTAATCTCTCGGCTGATCCAGCGAAATGTATATTTAATTGGAGAATGTGTGCTTAGCATGAAGGCGTGAAATGAGTACACAGGAGAGGGTGAGAGGTTACGAGCCGCAAACAAAACAAGCGCCGATTAAAACCACAAAACAATTTTGATCTCCGCTTATGCCAATATGATTGAGCTAAAGCTACAAACACAGACAAGCACTCTACATTCGTATTAAAATTGTAATCTTTCAGACCAGCATGTTAAATCCAGTTGACCCCAGATCAGTTACTCTAGCCGTCCTGATTGTATTTCATCAGAGATCGATAACGGCTGTGTAGCACCTGATTGTGAATCGTCTGACATTTCTCTGGAGTTGGCCGGGATGCTGCTGAGCACATACCTGCGCAGTAATTTCCGCCGTAATTGTATTGTCACCTGGCTGTGCGGGGTTCTGATCGATCAGACATGAGCCTTCGCCTTCTATTAGCTCATGCCGATCCGAACCGGGCCTGACCAGATCAGTGGAGCGTGTGCGATCGCGGTTCATTACCCAAACCAATCTGCTGGTAATTAACTGACCTTCTCTTCCGGCGCAAACACACAACAGGACAGCCTGTGGTGATGCACACACACAAACATGCTTCCACAGCGCACAACAGCTTCTTTAGAGAGCTTAATGAAAATTAGAGTTTTAGTCCATGTCTATTAACTAATAAAACATGAATATTTACGTAAATATTTATAAATATTATAAAAAATAAATAAAAAATGTATATAAATATTATTATATTTTAATTATTTTTATATTACATAATATTTGTAACATGTATATAAATGCATTTTTATTTACAAATATTATATTCTGTTCTGGATGGAAAAAAAGGTTAAAATGTGTTAAATTGATCAAATACGCTATCACTGAAATGTTTTGCGACAGTAAATATGTGTTTTTAAAAGAAGTCTCTTATGTTCACCAAGGCTGGATTTATTTCATCAAAAATACAGTTAAACGTTAGTGCATAAATATAGAAATAGTATTGCAATTTAAAATATTTTTTTTATTTTAATATATTTAAAAAAATATATATATATTCCTGTGATGAAATCAGAATTTTCATCAGTCACACTTATTATTAGTAGTAGTAGTATTAAAGGGATAGTTCACCCAAAAATGAAAATTCTGTCATCATTTACTCACCCTCAAGTAGTTTTAAACCTGTATGAATGTCTTTGTTCTGCCGAACACAAAGGAAGATATTTTGAAGAAAGTTTGTAACCAGGCTGTTTTGGGGCACCATTGACTTCCATAGTAGGAAAAAAAAATACTATGGAAGTCAATGGTGCCCCAGAACTGCTCCGTTTCCCACATTCTTCAGAATATCTTCCTTTGTGTTCAGCAGAACAAAGACATTCATACAGGTTTGGAACTACTAGAGGGTGAGTAAATGATGACAGAATTTTCATTTTTGGGTGAACTATCCCTTTAATGTAGAAAACATATGTGCTGCTTAATATTTTTGCAGAAACTGTGATATATTTTTTTTCAGGATTCTTTGATGAACAAAGTTTGAAAGAACAGCATTTATTTGAAATAGTAATCCTTCATTTTGATCAATTTAATGCTTCCTTGCTGAACAATTTCATATATATACAGTGGGGGAAAAAATATTTGATCCTCTGCTGATTTTGTACGTTTGCCCACTGTCAAAGAAATTATCAGTCTATAATTTAATGGTAGGTTTATTTGAACAGTGAGAGACAGAATAACAACAAAAGAAATCCAGAAAAACACATTTAAAAAAAAAAGTTATAAATTGATTTGCATTTTAATGAGTCAAATAAGTATTTGATCCCCTATCAATCAGCAAGATTTCTGGCTCCCAGGTGTGTTTTATACAGGTAAGGAGCTGAGATTAGGAGCACTCTCTTAAAGGGAGTTGCCTGTATAAAAGGCAACCTGTCCACAGAAGCAATCAATCAATCAGATTCCAAACTCTCCACCATGGCCAAGACCAAAGAGCTGTCCAAGGATGTCAGGGACAAGATTGTAGACCTACACAAGACTGGAATGGGCTACAAGCCAAGCAGCTTGGTGAGAAGGTGACAACAGTTGGTGCGATTATTTGCAAATGGAAGAAACACAAAATAACTGTCAATCTCCGTCGGTCTGGGGCTCCATGCAAGATCTCACCTCGTGGAGTTTCAGTGATCATGAGAACGGTGCGGAATCAGCCCAGAACTACACGGGGGGATCGTGTCAATGATCTCAAGGCAGCTGGGACAACAGTCAACAAGAAAACAATTGGTAACACATTACGCCGTGAAGGACTGAAAATCCTGTAGCGCCCGCAAGGTCCCCCTGCTCAAAAAAGCACATGTACAGGCCCGTCTGAAGTTTGCCAATGATTCAGAACTGATTGAGAACTGGGTGAAAGTGTTGTGGTCAGATGAGACCAAAATCCAGCTCTTGGCATCAACACAACTCGCCGTGTTTGGAGGAGGAGGAATGCTGCCTATGACCCCAAGAACACCATCCCCACCGTCAAACATGGAGGTGGAAACATTATGCTTTGGGGGTGTTTGTCTGCTAAGGGGACAGGACAACTGCACCGCATCAAAGGGACGATGGATGGGGCCATGTACCGTCAGGGCCAGGGCATTGAAGCAATTTTCCCCCCACTGTATGTATATCATAAGTATATATATATGTGTGTGTGTATTATATATATATACACACATACATATACATACACAAATACAAATAAACATACGAGTCTGAACTATATACACGTCTTACCACCTTTAAGAATAAGCAATCAAAAATAGACGCTGTGCTGCCTCTTCTCAAGTATGCACATAATACAAGCATATTCTATATGCACTCTGACATTATGCTTTCATAATGGCCCTCGGTGGGCCGGATCAATAGCTGTGGATCAGTCCCTGTTAATTGAGCTTATCTGCTCTACAATGTGCTCATTGACAGAAATGTGATCCATGCACCGAGGAATAGCAGCCATTTCTTTGAAAGCAGCGAGGTCAGCCGGGTCTGCTGTGACTGGCCCACTCAAACTTTTCCCCAAGGCAAATATGAGTAACAGAGTTCTGTATGTACTATGATATCCATGAGATGTCTTTAGATTATGCTGCTACAACAGCAGGGTAATGTGAGAGCATGGAAGTTCATGGAGGCCAGACAAGCAGAGAGAGAGAAGGTGGGAGTCATTGCTCTTGTTATACTTTAGTAATGTTCTTAGCTTTACAAGCTTTTTAAGTCGTACTTTTGAAACAGCACCATGGTATTATAATGTTTTATGTTTTCTTCAGAGTACAGTGTAAATTGTACATGGGTCAAAGACAAGATGTCCAATTTTGGTCTCTGCATCAAATTACATGTACAGTTTTGTTGCAAACAAGAGTCTTACCTGAAATGCAACAAAAGATATTGCTGGACAACAGTTATTAGGTGAAATTGCATACTGTCTAGTTAGGTACTACATTTGATGAGGAAGATACCTTGCAACTGTTAAAAAGTCTGTTCTATATTGTATGAATGTGTGGTTTTGAAATCTGGATGTACTACATTCGCAGTGTTGTCATTGTCACATAACCTACCAGCATCAGTTGCGTCATTTTACTATTAGTCACAACTCCTCTCCCATGGCCTCATGATAGTAAAGCTGCACACTTTGGAATATCAGCAGAACTAGTAGGTCATCTGGTACTTTGCACCTACTGTTTTATGAATACTGTGAATGTGGACATACTACATGCTGTTTTCACCTACTATATAGTACGGAAGTATGCGTATTGGTATGCAGGGATTGGCCTTTTGTAGTAAACTTTTAAGCTTAAAGGAACACTCCACTTTTTTTGGAAAAAGGCTCATTTTACAACTCCCCTAGAGTTAAACAGTTGAGTTTTACCATTTTTGAATCCATTCAGCTGAATTTCAGCCGATCTCCGAGTCTGGCGGTAGCACTTTTAGCGTAGCTTAGCATAGATCATTGAATCTGATTAGACCATTAGCATTGTGCTCAAAAATTACCAAAGAGTTTCAATATTTTTCCTATTTAAAGCTTGACTCTTCTGTAGTTACATCATGTACTAAGACTGACGGAAAATGAAAAGCTGCGATTTTCTAGTCCGACATGGCTTGGAACTATACTCTCATTCTGGCGTAATAATCAAGGAAATTTGCTGCAGTACCATGGGTGCAGCAGGCGCAATGATATGACGCAGCGCCTGAAAGTAGTCCCCAGCTATATCATACTAGTTGCCTAGCTGGGGACTACTTTCAGGCGCTGCATCATATCATTGCGCCTGCTGCACCCATGGTATCCTTGATTATTACGCCGGAATGAGAGTATAGTTATAGTATAGTTAGTATAGTAATGAGAGTATAGTTCAAGCCATATCGGACTAGAAAATCGCAGCTTTTCATTTTCCGTCGGTCTTAGTACACGATGTAACTACAAAAGAGACAAGCTTTAAATAGGAAAAATATCGAAACTCTTTGGTCATTTTTGATGACCAAATGCTAATGGTCTAATCTGATTCAATGATCTATGCTAAGCTAAGCTAAAAGTGCTACCGCCAGACCCAGAGTTCGGCTGAATGGACTTAAAAACGGTAAAACTCAACTGTTTAACTCTAGGGGAGTTGTAAAATGAGCCTATTTCCAAAAAAAAGTGGAGTGTTCCTTTAATAATGTCAATTGCCACTTTTCCACCAAAATTACCTGGAACAATTTGTCCCAGGAAGTTTTTTCCCCCAGACCTGTTGCTGTTTGCATTTCCATCGTGGTCTAAAGTACCGAGAAGTTTAGGCAAATAGTCTGGTGACATAGGTCTGTGCGCGTTTCTCAATACCAAGTACGCAAATTTTGAACTTGCGTCCTCGGTAGTTCGGACTTCACAAGTTCGACTCAGGAGTGTGAACTCCCGCAGACGGGACGACGCAAGTCCGGTAATTCTGCAAACAGCAGCGTACTTGATAACGTCAGTCAGCTCACCTTTGCTACTGCAATTTTCCTCACTGTATTTACAATAAGACGAAATATGATATCAAACACCACTGCCTCTTTTCGGTTTCATTTAACCATATTAATAGCTGCAGAAATGTAGTTCAGGGAATGTACATAGCCTACATTACAATGAAAAAATATTATATCAAACAGTATTGCCTTTTTTCATTTTCATTTTAACATATTAATAGATTAACAGAATGCAGACCAAAGATTACCTGTTCAGTTTACCCAAAACAAATTATATCTCATGTTTAACCACTACAGAGACATCAGAGCCAGCGGCAAATGTCAGAAGGACTAGCTGAGGTTATGCTCCTCTCTTTGGGATACATGAGCACTGAGCGCCCGGTGATCGCGTGGATCTCACGTCTCCGAAAATCAGCAAAGCACATTTTCAAATAGGTCTTTATAAATAAACCGCAGATTTGAGTTTTAAACAACTACATTCTCGCCTGAAATATTTTTAAAACTACATGACACAATAACAGTAATATTTTTAAAAAATATATGTGAATATATGGTGGTTGAAATACAATGCTGCGTGAACTCAACCAATCAGCATGTTCAGCGCTCAAGTCCCACCGCTGAAAATTCCAGACCTTTGAAAAAGTACTACCTCGCGAGCAGGGACTTTCTGAGGGGCAAATTTGTACCCAGAACTTTATTTAGATCCTGGTTCCAGCAGTGGAAACACACCGAGTACCAGCCTCCCTAGTCCCTAGTTCCTGGATAAAGTTCCTGCGGTGGAAACGGGGCTATTGTTTTATGACAAAGGTATACATCAACACCACAAATTTGAAAATAATAAAACAAAACTCCCTTACTTTTCAGATTTCTGAATTCTAATCAAATAGTCTAAAATGTACTACTTTCTGTGGTGATGGCAAAAGTACATTTTGAGTGAGACAGTATGCTAGTACTGGGACAATACCATTACATTTTCATCCTGATATTGCAAACTTCAGCATCTAGCATTTACTTTTAGATTAATTTATTTATTTGCCTTTATAAGATTATTATAGTGTAAAGTGGACAGGAAGAAAAGTGAGAGAGACGGGGGGGACAGCAGTCAGGGTTTGATTTGACTTTGACAGATTCATACTAGGGCTGTCATGATATCAGATTTTCACTACATGATTTAAAGTGTAGGGAAGTGGAAAGAGAGTTTATAACCATAACTATACAAAAGTGTACAAAAAGAACTTTTGAAAAGAACTGTCAATTGGCACAGCTAAGACCCCATCACTTTCTGATGGATGTCAAACAGTGTTAAGGTGCAACACTACCACCTACTATGTTGAAGTGACAACCAGATTACAACCAGAATCAACCATAGTGTCAACAGTCACTGCCACTGGATTATTTACAGTATACTGTGTATTATGTGTAGTATTAACGTCAATATTTCATTTCTCATTCAATATCATGATGATAATCACATTATGCCACACATAATTCATACTCATTTCAAAACTGCCATGGTAGCTTCGGCATCAGAGCTTCAAACCGACAACATTTTTGTGCAATTCATTAAAAGAATCTGCTCATTTGTTCACAAACTGGACTCCATTAGCATGTTTGCACGTAAATCTGTGCAACTAACAAAGACAATGGGATTATTTTGTATTGTATGGACTTCTCATATTCAATTCACACTGCAAGATGCAACACGGGTAAAATGTGATTTTGTTTACTGAGGCCGATTGTGTCTGCCTGACTTGAAACATTCCCAACACTGAATCGTTTAAATTTACCCTTACTAATTTCATTCCTTGCCATTTCAACTTATGTTCTACTCCACTGTTTCTTTTTAAATCGAATATTACTGCATGTTACTTAGCTGCACTACATTTTGATCTATTTATATGTATCTGCCATGCCAATAAAGCACACTAAACAGAAATTGAAAAAAGAGATCAAAAGAAAAAGAAAGTGAAAGGCAGACAGGTCATGTTACTCACCCTGGTCAAACTGCCGCTGCATGCTTTCCATCTCGGCCTTATTTCCACTCACCCTGTAGATCCCCTCTGTGCTCAACCCTGTGTGAGAGAGAGAAAGAGAGTTGACATTAATTAATGAGTTTTGCACTCCATTCCTTTTACACAGTCTCAGAGTTTGATAAGAGCCAACAATGGTGTTATCTCCAGCTCAGAGAATGTACAACGCATTACACATTTAATTTATATCTGAAGTTGCTAATTGTGCGACCACACTCCGACTGTCAGATCTTCACTGTTTGACTTATCAGTCGTACATGAAGAATGAGGGCTGCCACAGGCAGAGAGCAGCTTGCGTCTTGTGCCCCACAGATGCAGACGGAGGCGAGAGCCAGAGAATGGCTCGGCTTGGCCCAGTTCACCCAAGCAGAGAGAAAACAAGTACATCGATAAAGAGGAAGACAGAGCGAGAGGCAGAGAGACACTCTCGGAAATGAGTCGGCGCGTTGCCGAGGCAGACCACATTGATTGCCTCACCTCTCCTGATCAATTATCCATAAAAGCTTTTCTGTGGAGCTGCAGGAAGGGAAATGTGTGTAGAGAGGAAGGGTGTGTTTATGGCAGAGTGTAAGAACATGAGGGAAAAAAGAAAAGAAAAAAGGCGAGAAAAGGACTGTAAAGCTTCTGAAAGATCAAGTTTCATATTGCGTTATAGATTTGCACGGATCATAAAACTCTACTTTTGATGTCTGAAAAATCCACAAGGTACCTGGTCTACCAATCATGTCAAAGTTTCTTTTAAAAATAGGCTCAAATATGATATGAATATGAACAGCCTATTAAAAAAAAAAAAGTGTTTTGTGATAATAAAATTAACATTAAAAATAAACCACAACAACACAAATGCCATTGTATTTTAATGCCAGACCTCAACAGCACATTTTTCCCACGCTATTGGTCTTCTGTTGTTAAATTATTTATTTAGAAATGGCAAAAATATTAATAATGAAAAAGTAATATGATACACACAGATTTGTAATGTTTAAATGTGCTAGAAAAAATGTCACAACTCTCAAAATGAATCGATAGACAATTAAACAATAAGTACGCAACTAAAACAAGTAACTAAAAAAGCCAATCAAATAAACTATTAAATCATTAAATTACTAACTACATAAGTGAATTACTAAATAAGTAAATAACTATAGATATGTAAAATAATAACTAAGTTACGTAAATAACTAATGAAATTAACTGAAGTGAATAAATAAGTGTACATGGATGGATGGATGGATAGACAGATAGATAGATAGACAGATAGATAGATAGATAGATAGATAGATAGATAGATAGATAGATAGATAGATAGATAGATAGATAGAAAGCAATCATAAACTCACCATAAATTCATAAACTTTTTTTTTAGAAAATAGAAAATATTGGTATAAGATGTAAACATTACTGATTAGCTTATAATTTCTAATTGATGTTTCCAAGTTTCTAATAGGTAGCACTGGTCAAATTTAAAAGTCAACAGAATTCACAGAACTATGGTTAACAACAGAAAACCAACAGTTCTCAGATCATGAAACATGTTCAAGATCAACAAATGTTACATTTAGTGACAACGTATTAGTAACCTTTTAAGGGCAAGTCACAGTTTCATCAACTGGTCAGAAACTCTGTTCCTATGCCAGATGATCAACCTTATTGTCAAGCCCTGATTGGGCTTTTTATTCGGCCTGATCATTTTTAAAGCATACCAGACAAGAATACACTAGCCTACTATGTACTTCAAAATAGTTTTGATGCCCATTTTATGAGCAAGTTCTTCAAATGAAGCTTAATGTACTTAATTCAGATGATCTTTTCAACTAAGAAATCGTACAAAAGGACTCAAGACTATTCATTCATAGCTTAAACCAAATTTAATCACAAAATAAAGACTCCTAAAGAAAACGTTCAAACAGAACAGAAGCCACAGGAATGCATGAGGGAGAAAGAGAAACATCCTCTGAAGGACAGTCAAGGACAATACAAGGAAGTCACCATATTTTCCAGTTCATTATATAATTTCTCTCATGTCATTTCATGTCCATCACTCTCAATCTACTGGCCTTCAAAATGAATGTCCAGTCCATTATCAGCGTCAAGAGAACTTCATGTTAAGACATTTAAAAAAAAAAACAGAGCACTTTGAGCCTCATGGGCTTCTCTAACTGAAACTCACCATGACCTTTTTTCTTAAAGCCCTCCTAATGCACAGATAACCCTGCAACATGTCCAAACAAACCCCTGCCGCTTCCTGCCATCATCTTCAGCATATCCTCCGGGGCCAGTATCAGCCAATTCAGCATTTCTCCTCCTCCAACGCCTGTCACGTTCCCTCCTTCCCTGTCTCAATAACTAGAGCTGTTTCTACTAGAGCTATTTCATGATCTGATTCATATTAAAAATAGGGTCTGATTGATGGGTTACTAGGTGGCCTGTGGGCTGAGACTATATACTGTATCTCCTGTTCCCATACTGTGTAGCACTGGACTGATTCTGGAACAGGTCCTGCTGCTATGAAAAGCAGTGAATAATGAGGAGATGGTGACCCCAATGGCCCTAAAACAACCAACGCTCATTTATCATACCATCCCATTGCTACAGTGAGAAAAGGACTGACAGATAGAGAGTGAGAGAAGACATGAAGAGGAAAGAGAAGCTAAATGAGAGACCGGTTTACCTAGAAGAATGAACGGGAAATGAGAGGAACAATAGGGGAACGCAAGTATTTTTGGTACAGAGGGCATGACGGAAGGAACGGAAATGGATCCCTATAGAAACTACTGTATATAAATCTGAGGTTACATAACAGGCGGCGACTGTGTTTTCATTTCAGCGCCATCAAACACAAAAAGAAATAGGAGAAAATGACATGAACCCTTCTCCAGAAATATACAAGCTTAACTTGACTAGTTTGCTCAAACTGAATTTGTCACCCAGCAACAAAACTTTGGTCTTTAAAATAAGTAATTCTGATTAATGTGATGGTCACTCAACAATGAATTGGGCCCGAAGCATTCACAAAATACCACTAAAGTTTCATACGAGTATAGTACATAAGGATATGTGGGTGAATAAAGAATGACAATGTTTTGATGGTTTTTGTATTAAATTATTTAATGAATTAAGTAATTTAGACTAGATATGTGCTACATACTGTACTCTGCCATCCAAAGGTTTCGGGTCAATATATATATATATATTTTTTAAAGAAAGTTATACTTTTACTTAGCAAGGATACATTAAATTGAAAGGAAGTGACAGTAAACAAATTTGCAATGTTAAAAAAAGGTATTTTTCAAACAAATGCAGCTCCCTTGAACATTCTATTCATCAAATAGCCTAATCTTGAAAAATATTTATTGCGGTTTCCACAAAAATATGAAAAAGCACAACTGTTTTTAAACATTTATAATAAGAAGAAATGATTCTTGAGCAGCAAATCAGCATATTATAATGATTTCTGAAGGATCATGTGACACTGAAGACTGGAGTAATGATGCTGAAAATTCAACTTTGCATCACAGAAATAAATTACATTTTAAAATATATTACAATAGAAAACAGTTATTTTGAATTGCAATAATATTTTACAGTATTACCGTTTTTACAGTATTTATGCACAAATAAATGCAGCCTTGATCAGCATAAACATTTAAGCACATCGACCCCAAACATTTGACTAGTCGGTCTTAAGTAAACCTTGCATAATTAGGCATGTTGTATCAGACAAGTCCAGGCTCCCAAGGAATCTGCACTTGCAGACCTCCACAAAAAGCTCAGCTGACTTCAAATGTCATTCACATAACACGCCAATTGCTTATTTAATATTTTACATATTTTATTTTGCTTTCAGCTATAAAAGAGCTATAAAAATAAGAAAAAAAACAATTCAAACAAACAATCTCAATAGCTGACCTTATAAACCGACTAGCCGTTTTCATATGACCACAATGACCAATCCCTAATTTATACAGCTAGAGGTAAATTTAGCCTTTATGAGGCCCTTAGATACACAGTGTTGCCATATGTACAATACTAAGCCGCTATGACTAAGCACATCTTAGCTGCAGCTCTTAGCAGGACTTGCTTGACATGTCAAACTGACATTTTTCTACAAAAGCCTTTGTAAAAGCAATTCAGTGTAATTCTGATAAGGTTGTATTGTTTTGATGGGTAAGGCACTTTGAGTGAGTAAGTGAGCGAGTGAATGTGTATCCCCTAGTGTTCACGCTGAGGGTGCTATCAGCAAATCATGCTGTAGGCTGTTGTAGAATCCAGTTCCACCCACAGAGCACAAAAAAAAGAGCTGAGCCCGAAAGATTGTTCACCATTTCTGCTATGTGATATTGATCTCAATGAGGGAGTTATCAGGCAGAAAATTACCGCAAGGGGTTTGGCAGCTTACACACATACACAACGAAACATAAAAAAGGCAGGAGAAGGGCGGGGGCAGTGTTGGGAAGGTTACTTTGGAAATGTAATAGGTTACAGATTACAAGTTACCCTACTTAAAATGTAATAAGTAGTGTAACTTTTCCATTACTTTATTAAAGTAATGTAACTAATTACATTTGATTACTTTTTGATTACTTTTCTAAATTTCTAATGTTTTCAACTGTTAATCATTTTCAAACATGTAAAGCAGGCAGGGTTAACCTTACAGTAGTACTAAACACTGATTGCTGTCAGACTTTCGAAATCTTTCATCACTTGAATTAAGATTCTAATATTTTAATTTTAAAGGAGACATTGGATGAAAAATATCTTCATTTGCATATAAAGATGTCTTAGCAGTTTGTGGACACAACCACCTTACAATGACAGAAATTCACTCCTTTTTTTAATCCCCCAAAAACCTAAACAGTCTCAATTATCAAGCCATTTTGATGTTGGAGTGAATAACCAGCACTCTCTCCACCCTCAATACCACGACTGAGGTGAGACCCTTGAGCAAGGCACCAAACCCCCAACTGCTCCCCGGGCGCCGCAGCAATATGGCTGCCCACTGCTCCGGGTGTGTGTTCGCGGTGTGTGTGTGTGTTCACTTCTCACTGCTGTGTGTGTGCACTTGGATGGGTTAAATGCAGAGCACAAATTCAGAGTATGGGTCACATACTTGGCCACATGCCACTTCACTGAATAGCAAATAATTGAATAGCGATGATACTGTTTTTGAAATCAAATCTTTGCATAGCTATGACAGGAAACACTGGATCAAACAATGTCTTAGAAAGACAGAGTTAATCTTAAAAAAATAAAGCATAAACATAAACCCATATAGGAAATATAAGAGTTAACGGATAAGCATGTTATAAACTTCTGAAACATTGGTGTTTCATATTTTAGAGCAGTCACTGCAATTTATGAAAGAAATCCATAAAATCTGTATGTGGGAGTGTGTGAAAAAAATCAGATGTAACCCCCTTTGTAATCCTTAACATTTTCATAAGTAACTGTAATTTAATTACACATTTTTTCTCAGTAACTGTAACTGATTACAATTACTTTTATTTTGTAATTAAATTACGTAATTCCGTTACATGTAACTAGTTACTCCCCAACACTGGGCGGGGGGAAGAGGAAATGGAAACGAGGGACAAAGATCAGGAGCTGAATTAAGAAAACTATTAATGACACAGCCATTGACTCCGCTCTGCCCCCTAGTGGTTCACACATTCAATCCAAAGGGTGGGGTTGAGTGCTCTTAGGGATTTGAAATTAATACACTTCAACTATGTATGTAATACATAAAAGCATGTAGCTGATGCTTTATATAGGTATTGTACCAATTTCATGTTTTCTTTTATACTTGTGTGCAATCGTAATCCAGTAGTTAGGATCCAGTCAAATCACTTGAGTGATAATCCAGAAGCACACAAAGCAACGTAATTATGAGATCTGCATCCGTGAACATGCCAACATTTGACTAACAGGGGCTCATTATACAGTAGGTTGCGCAGGGTTGACTTCACCTGAACTACAGATGGACAGATGCATCCCACAGGGAATACTGATGTGTGCTCCAACACTCGGCATTACAGAAAACCCCAGCCGGAGCAAATGCACTTGCTCTCAGTTGATGAGCTTAATCCCTGGAAGCTAATGGCGCTAATGCTACCGAGCCAAATCAAATCACAGCTGCGTAGATACACACTTAACAAGTGCACATACCTGCATTCATGCATTGCATTATCATACTGCTGAATATGAGAGGCTCTTATTTGCATGCTGAGCTCTGTGGGATCATTTAAAATGTTAAAATGATCATATAGGTTAAGTATGGTATATACAGTGCCCTCCACTAATATTGGCACCCTTGATAAATATGAGCAAAGGCGGCTGTGAAAATAAATCTGCATTGTTTATCCTTTTTATCTTTCATTCTAAAAATTCACAAAATTCCAACCTATCATTGAAGTAAAACACTTGAAAATGGGGGGAAATCTCATTGTGTAAGAAATACTTTCTCTAGTTCATGTTGGCCACAATTATTGGCACCCAATTATTGCAACGTCCTTTTCCCAGGGTAACAGCTCTGAGTTTTCTCCTATAATGCCTGAAGAGTTTGGAGAACACCTGATAAGAGATCAGAGACCATTCCTTCATACAGAATCTCTCCAGATCCTTCAGATTCACAGCTCCATGTTGGTGCTTCTCCTCTTCAGTTCACCTCACTCATTTTCTACAAGGTTCAGGTCAGAGGACGGGAATGGCCATAGCAGAAGCTTGGTTTTGTGCTCAGTGACCCATTTTTGTGTTGTTTTTGAGGTTTGTGTTTGGATTATTGTCCGGTTGGAAGATCCAAACATGGCCCATTATAAGATTTCTAACAGGGTCAGTCACTTATTGATTTTTTATATGTTGGTATTTAATAGAATCCATGATGCCATGTGTCTAAACAAGATGCTCAGGACCTCCAGCAGAAAAATAGGCCCACAACATAAAAAATACAGCAGTATATTTCATTGTACACATGGGGTACTTTTTTATCCCTGTGTGCACCAAACCCATCTTGAGTGTTTGCTGCTAAAAAGCTCATTTTTTAGTTTCATCTGATCATAGAAGCCAGTCCCATTTGAAGTTAGTCATGTCTGATAACTGAATATGCTGGAGTTTGTTTTTGGATGAGCTAGGAGAATTTTTCTTGAACCCCTCCCGAACAACATGTGGTGATGTAGGGACTGTTTGACAATTTTTTTCTAATGTTTTCTGACCCCGAGACTCAACTATATTCTGCAATTCTACAGCTGTGATCCTTGGAGAGTCTTTAGCCTCTCAAACTCTCCTCCTCACCGTGCATTAGGACGATATAGACACACGTCCTCTTCCAGGCAGTTTCGTAACATTTTCTGTTGATTGGAAATTCTTAATTATTGCCCTGATGGTGGAAATGGGAATTTTCACTGCTCTAGCTCTTTTCTTAAAGCCACTTCACTAATTTGTGAAGCTCAATTATCTTTTGCTGCACATCAGAAATATATTCTTTGGTTTTTCTCATTGTGATGCATGATTAAGGGAATTTGGTCTTTGTGTTCCTCATATTTATAATCCTGTGGAACAGGAAGTCGTGGCTGGACAATTTCATGCTCCTAGTCACCCTGGTGTGCTAAAAAATTTAAATATGAATGGAATATACTTCAGAGATATTTTACTCACAAGAATTTCTAGGGGTGCCAATAATTGTGGCCAACATCCATTGGAGAAAAACATTTATTTCATCATGAGATTTTCTCCCCACTTTCAATTGTTTTACTTCATTGATAGGTTAGAATTTTGTAAATGTTTTGAAGGAAAGATCAAAAGGATAAACAATGCCGATTTATTTTCACAGCTGCCTTTGCTCATATTTATCAAGGGTGCCAATAATAGTGGAGGGCACTGTATACCCTGTTGACAAAAAAACATCTTAAACCAGCCTAAGGTAGTTTGCTGGTCTCCCAACTTGGCCAGGTTGGTTGGGTTTGCTGGTTTTAGGAGGGATTTGTAACTTCAGAACTTCAGATACAATTAGCAAACCAACTTAAGTTCGACACAGATCTGAGCAGGATTTGAACTTCAGCCTCAAGTTTCAGTTGCTGGTGTGCATTTTAAATAATTGAGTTCAATACCTCACTCCAAAGTAACAATACAAAAGTCAGAATTTTGGCTATGTGCTGCTTACCTGTAGTCTCAATGTAACGGATACACTTTTCGATGAAGAATGGAATGGGCCGATCTGGCGTGACAACGTTGGCCAATGGAACGCCGAAGTAGTTACTTTCCAGATGTTTGGACAACGATGACTGACGAGCCTTTGGCCGTGTTTTCTGTTAGACAGGAGACGAAGACATTATTTGCTGGTACAATAACAATAGCTAAGTTTGAGCCACAATTAAGCATGTACAATATCTCAACATGTTTAATATAAAATACATCAACAGGTTTTGATAAACAATAATTAGAATATTAAAATTAAATGTATTTTAACATCTTAACATGTCAAATGTTACTGGAACATAATTAAATGCAGTGATACTTCAGTGAACAATGCATAGATCCACTGAAATCACCTTCATATCAGTTGATTAAAAAATAAATTAAATTCAAAAGCCCTATTCGGACGGGACTAGTTTTCTAAACTACGTTTGATTTTCGATTCTTATCACCAAGAATGGTCCTGTGAAACACAAATTTCTCTAACGACCCCCTGTAAAACTAGTCCCGTCCGAATAGGGCTAAAGACCAGGTTTAATATCATTTGTAGACACTTGGTTTTATATTTTGCATCTTATGCAATGATATTCATATTTTTAAGTGTCATATCGGAGTCTAAATACTGTGCATCAGTGCATCGTGCTTCTTACTGGATTTCACAGCGTTGTTTAGTGCGTGATCGCGACTGCAGGGTCACTGTAATAAACGCATACGCTCTAAGCTCACGCTGCACTGTTTTCTTTTGAGGCGAGCGGATAAAAGGTCAGTGTGGCGCGCAGTTCAAACGAGTACCGCTATTTTGTTCCGCTTTTGACATGTTTGGCGTTTAACATATCTATCATGCACAACAGAGTGACAACAACTATCAGTTACACAAAATGTCTTTTATCCAGTGTGTTTCAGTTTGTTAAACTCCGCGCTGCAAACACCTCTTAAGCACACAGAATAATGCAAGTGGGCATTTTTAATTGTTTATTTATTTTTGTAATCGCGGCTTTGAACGATTATGTAATCGTTGCATCCATAATCGTAATCGCGATCAGAAATTTGATTAATTGTGCAGCCCTAGTCTGCAGTACTGTCAGACAAGAGAAAAAGCTATGACGCTTATTAGGCCAGAGTCTGTCTGCTCTATAGCTAGAAGGCAAGCCAGCTTCCTGGTACATCCGCAGGTCAAAGCTCTGCTTTTCACACATTCAGGAACCATGCCACATTTGCCTCCCTTTTTCTATCTCTCTCTCTCTCTTTGCTTCTCCTTACATTTCCCACTGCTCTACTCCTTTTCTTATTTTCAGATTTCACCTAAATCCCCACTGGCTCCTCTCAATAGACGTTTACATAATTACCTCCCTCCCCTCTCCAAGCTCTCGGTAAAGAATCTGTGCTCCAATTACAGTTCACAGGGAGTATTAATGGGATGGCAATGTTATGCAAAAGTAATGCGTTCACCCTGCAATGCAGGTCACACAGCAACCCAGACCAAGGTGCACAAAGAAAACCAGCTACATTATGTTTATAACTGCTACTCCACTCATTTGCAACTTCAGACATGACAGGATACTCTAGTGTTACAGTGTGAATAAATCTGATGTTTGGTTATGTTATGCCTCGCTAACCTCACAATCTATGCAAAAAGTATTTGCAAGCGGTGGAAAACTTCACAATGAAACCAGTCCCCTGGTATCTCCACCATGCAACCATTCACTTGCCAGTTGCTGGTTCAAAGTTAAAGGGGGCATTAGAAAGGAACTAGGTGACGGTGGAATTTAAAACATTCCACTTGTTGGGTGAGGAGATTTTAAAAGGCTGAGTGAACATTTCCGGCCTTGCCGTCCAACATACTGAGAAAGAGAGGGAGCGCAAATGGGATAGTACACAGAAACAGGAACGGCTTATTCAAACTCCTTTAACATCAGAAGGGGACAGTCTTTGTTGAACAGAGCTTAAACCAGTACAGACCACTGGGGCTACTGGGCTGCTGTGCTTTTTTATGGGTTGCTTTATGGATCAGTCCCATAAGGCAATTGATGCAAGCAAGGTGATTTAACCCAATGGCCTCATTCTAACCCCACTGAAGTAATAAAGACACTGCTGTGCAATGAGAAGGACTGGTGGCTCAATCCTTTCATATGCCCTCAGGCTGTCACATGCTCTATGAGAACAGCAGTGACTGAAATTTCTGCTCATGCGAATACAGCGTATTATGGGAGTGATGGCTATAATAGTATTCCCAGCAAAAAATAATTTAGATTTTACAACTATTAAGTAAAAAGCAGACAACTGCAAGTGAACAGCACCCAACTGCCTTGCAAAAGAGTCAGACTTATATAATAATCTGTTTTGTCTGACTTAAACATTTTTAAAGATAGACATACACCACAGCATAACCAAAAATCAACCCTGACCGAAGTTTGGCACACAGACATACAGATAAACAGACATACAGATTTCTCAGTGGATCGACTTTCTGAAAATTATGTAAAACACAGCCTATCAGGCTACTGCTCCAAAACTGTAATTTGCATTTAGATAATGGGTCAAAGACTTCCCCTAATCCTGGATGAAGCTAAGTGCAAGAATAAAAACAAAAAAAAAAACAAGGGCATGCCACCATTCCTCTACATTTGTTAGACAGAACACATTTTCTATAAAAGAGTCTGTCAAACACTGACAACATCTGACAACACACAGATGTGAATACTAGTGCTGTGTTCGATACATCGATACGACGATGTATCGTCACAGAGATTTGACGATACGAGCTGGCCCTGTATCGATATTGTGGCACGTGTGCAGCAGTGGGCCGCACTTAATTTGAATACAAGAACACCATTTAAAATGTTTAACAATGTTTAATCTGGCCGCAGAGGAACACAACTGGGTTGCCTGATATAAAGAGACGTGATCCCCGAAACAGAGCTTCCCACTTGCGCAATACGGACATATCTGCTAAGTGTGTTACTTATCTTTGTCAACCTGGCAACCATGTGTACGCGCGCTCTCTCCACTGTGGATAA